>VSMD01057042.1:0-29236 GCA_008750895.1 Mirza zaza | reverse complement strand
TCTCAAAAAAAAAAAAAAAAAAGATGAGTAAATAATCATGGCACATCCATACAATCCATACAATACTGTGCAGCTGTTCAAAAATGAAATAGAGGCCGGGCACGGTGGCTCACGCCTGTAATCCTAGCACTCTGGGAGGCCGAGGTGGGTGGATTGCTGGAGGTCAGGAGTTCGAAGCCAGCCTGAGCAAGAGCAAGACCCCGTCTCTACTATAAATGGAAAGAAATTAATTGGCCAATATATATAGAAAAAATTAGCCGGGCATGGTGGCACATCCCTATAGTCCTAGCTACTCGGGAGGCTGAGGCAGTAGGATTGCTTGAGCCCAGGAGTTTGAGGTTGCTGTGAGCTAGGCTGACGCCACGGCACTTACTCTAGCCTGGGCAACAAAGTGAGACTATGTCTCAAAAAAAAAAAAAAAAAAAAAATGAAATAGAGCTTTGCGTACTAATATGGAAAGATCTAAGACATTGTAAACACACAGTAAACAATAGAAGGCTCTATTTTTGGGGAAGACCAAGAAAGAACCTGGAGGCTGGATGCTATGGCTCATGCCTGTAATCCTAGCACTCTGGAGGCTAGAGGCAGGAGGATTGCTTGAGTTTAGGAGTTCAAGACCAGCCTGGGCAAGAGCAAGACCCCCATCTCTACTAAAACAGAAAAATTAGTTGTGATTGTACATGCCTATGGTCCTAGCTACTCTGGAGGCTGAGGCAGGAGGATCACTTGAGCCCAGAAGTTTGAGGGCGCAGTGAGCTATGATGACACCACTACACTCTGCCTGGGGCAACAGAAGAAAGAAATAAGGAAAGAAAGGAAGGGGAAGGGAGGGCAGGGAAGGGAAGGGAAGGGTGGTGAGGGAGAAAAGAAAGAATGACTGAATCTGGAGAGTAGGGAGAATTACTAATAAAGAATGTCATAAGGGAGAAACATATGAATTATATATTAAATGATTAACTTGAGCCTACAAGCCGGAAAAGGACCTTCTGCATGCTGCTGACCTGGTACTCTACCAATTGACTTTGTTCTGCAGGTGCATTTATTCATGGTTTATCCTGTTTCAATGCTTGGTTTAAAGAAGAAAAGAAAAAAAAAATCCACCCAGGCCCAGGCAAAAGGACATCTTTCTCATTTTAAAAGGCTAAAGAAAATCCAAGTCCCTGAGAAATGTTCAAAAATGAAATAATTTTTTAAAACCTTGAATTATATATATGCAACATCCATTCTCTATGAAGCTACTAAAATAAATGAAAGAATGAATAAACGTAAAAAATGATTTATAAAAATCATGAAAAGAATAAACTTCATTCCTGACCATTAGACCAATATAAAATACACTGTCAACTGGAAGAGTCCTGAAAAAATACACACCATACTCACTTATTCACATTAGGCTTCTAGAATGGAACTGAGACTAAACCTGTTTTGCTCTTTTAAGAATAATATTGATTGGATTAGAACCTGGGCTGGAAAATAAAATAATAATAATATTGAAAAATACCTACAATGGCTTCTATGACCTGGGCACTGTTAGTTTGTATCTCATTTAATCTTCAAGACAACCTACAAGGGGAGTTATTCCCATTTTACCAGTAAAACGACTACTAAAGTACAGGTGACCCTTGAACAACCTGGGAGTTAACGGCACCAATACGCCCAGGCAGTTAAAAATCTGCAAATAACTTATAACTCCCAGAAAACTTAACTAATAGCCTACTGTTGACTAGAAGCCTAACCAATAAAACAAACAATGAATTAACACATATTTTGCAGGTCATATGTGTCTATACTATATTCTTACAAAAAAGCTAGAGAAAAGAAAATATTAAGAAAGTCATAAGAGAAAATAAATTTACTATTCATTAAGTGGAAATGGATCATCATAAAGGTCTTCATCGTCTTCACACTGGGTAGGCTGAGGAGGAGGAAGAGGAGTGGGTCTTGCTCTCTCTCTCAGGAGTGGCAGAGGCGGAACAGGTGGAGGAGGTGGAAGGGGAAGCAGGCACATTTATTGTAATTTTTGCTGAAAACATCCACATGTAAGTGGATCACACTGTTCAAACCCATTTTGTTCAAGGATCAATGGTAATTAAACACACTCGAAAAAAATGTAATGAAATCAATCATCACTCAAGACCCATACTGTGGTCCCTAAATAACATTTCACCAATAAAAAGCAGGAAATATATAAAATGCACTTAGGACACCTTGTCATGCTAGAAAACTATTTTAAGAAATACTGGAACTGTATCCAAAGGACACATGCAATCCTCTAAGAGGCTGCCACTGATCAAAGGGCATCAAAAAGAATAATGACAATGGTCTGAAACACAAACATAAATTCATGAGCTGATTACTTAAAAAAAAAAAGGTTGTGGGCCAGGCTCAGTGGCTCACGCCTGTAATCCTAGCACTCTGGGAGGCCGAGGTGGGCAGACAGCTCAAGGTCAGGAGTTCAAAATCAGCCTCAGCAACAGCAAGACCCCATCTCTACTATAAACAGAAAGAAATTAATTGGCCAACTAATATATATAGAAAAAAAATTAGCCGGGTATGGTGGCGCATGCCTGTAGTCCCAGCTCCTTGGGAGAATGAGGCAGGAGGATTGCTTGAGCCCAGGAGTTTGAGGTTGCTGTGAGCTAGGCCGACGCCACAGCACTCACTCTATCCTGGGCAACAAAGCAAGACTGTCTCAAAAAAAAAAAAAACCCTAACTCGATTGACGAAGGGGAAAAACTATTCCCTATCTATGTTGCTTTTCCTATATGAACTGTATTTCACAATAACCAATAGTTGATGAAGTTCTTATAGAATGGGTGTTCAAACTTCAATGTGCCTCAGAATCACTTAGAGGACTTACTAAAACACAGACTGCTGATCCCTCCCTACATATTATAGTTTTTATCTGGGATAAGAACCATGGATTTGCATTTTCAGTAAGTTCTCAGGTGATATTGATGCTTTCAGTCTGGAGAACCACACTTTTGAGAACACTGTGACAGAAGAATTCTGATGAACAAATGCATAAAGACTGAAAGAATCAGACATTCACAATTTTGGAACCCCTGACAAAATAATGGGTCTAAGCTACCACTATCAGTAGCTGATAAAATCACTGGGTTAAAGGTGATGGAGAACTTTATAATAGATTGTTCTCATGGATAACAAATGATTGACCTTATCCTTAAATATAAAACAACTTGACATTATGTATCTCCTCATGTGATGCAACATGAAGTACTCAACACAGCCAGTGAAGTATTTCTTGAGAATAACATCATGAGGATGATATCAGCCAAATGCATGAGACAAATTCCACAATCCACGTGACACAGTCTCCTCAAGAAATAAATTGTGTGGAAAAAACAAAGGGGGTGAGGAATTTAAGAGACTTACTAGTGAAGTCATGTGTGGACATTGCTGGATTCTCTTTTGAACATTAACTATAGAGACATTTTTGAGAGAATATGGAATACTGAATGTGGACTAGGTTTAAGATAATAAAGAATCACAGTTAACTCTGTTAGGTATGATACAGATTGTATAATTATATCAAAATGTTAATATAGGTCTTATATATTACAAATACATAATGATGTATTATAGTTAAAATGGTTTCATGCTTATTATTGGCTTTAAATAATCAAGAAAAAAAGGAGGTGGTAGGGTGGGAATGATTTAGATAGATTAAACCAAAAAGAAATAATATTAATGATGAAGCTGGGTGATGGGTTTATGGAAGTTCTATAACTTGCTGTCATATAATTTTTAAAGTCCATCATAAAAAGTTAATTGAAAAATTAAATAGGAGCTGGGCACAGCAGCTCACACCTATAATCCTAGCACTCTGGGAGGCTGAGATGGGCGGATCACTCAAGGTCAGGAGTTCAAAACCAGCCTGAGCAAAAGTGAGATCCCGTCTCTACTATAAATAGAAATAAATTAATTGGCCAACTTATATAGAAAATATTAGCCGTGCATGGTGGCACATGCCTGTAGTCCCAGCTACTTGGGAGGCTGAGGCAGCAGGATTGCTTGAGCCAAGGAGTTTGAGGTTGCTGTGAGCTAGGCTGACGCCACGGCACTCACTGTAGCCTGGGAAACATAGCGAGACTCTGTCTCAAAAAAATAAAATAAAAAATAAAAAGACAAATCTAAAAATGGGCAAGGATATGAATAGACATTTCTCCAATGACAATACCCAAATGACCAATACCAATAAGCACATGAAAATAGGCTCAACATCATTAGCATCATTTATCAGGGAAATGCACATCAAAACCATAATAAGGTACCACTTCACACCCACTAGGGTACCAATAATTTAAAAGATAGGTAATAACAAATATTGGCAAGGATATGGAGAAATTGGACCCTCCATTTCTCGTAAGGAATGTATAAAGATGGTACAGCCCGTGGTGGAAAATAGCCTGGTGGTTGGATACTCCAATTACCTTGATTTATTACAAATGGCATACTTGTATCAAAATATCACATGTACCCTATAAACATTTTTATTATGTACCCGTAATAATTAAAAGTAATTTTTTAATGGAAAGAGAAAATAATAGCCTGGTGGCTCCTCAAAAGATTAAACATGGAGTTCCTATATGACTTGTACATGAATGTTCAAAGCAGCATTATTTATAATAGCAAAAAAAAAGAACTCAAATGCTTATCAACTAATGAATGGGTAAATTCATGCAACAAAATATTATTTGGCCATAAAAAGAAATGAAATACTGATAGATGCTATAACATGGATGAGCCTGGAAAACATGCTGACTAAAAGAAGCCAGCTGCATGGCCCGGCGCGGTGGCTCAAGCCTGTAATCCTAGCTCTCTGGGAGGCCGAGGTGGGCGGATCATTTGAGCTCAGGAGTTCGAGACCAGCCTGAGCAAAAGCGAGACCCCATCTCTACTATAAATAGAAAGAAATTAATTGGCCAACTAATATATATAGAAAAAACTAGCCGGGCATGGTGACACATGCCTGTAGTCCCAGCTACTTGGGAGGCTGAGGCAGCAGGATTGCTTGAGCCCAGGAGTTTGAGGTTGCTGTGAGCTAGGCTGACGCCATGGCACTCACTCTAGCCTGGGCAATAAAGTGAGACTCTGTCTCAAAAAAAAAAAAAAAAAAAAAAGAAGCCAGCTGCAAAAGACTATATATAATCATATAATTCCATCTATATGAAATGGTAAAATAAGCAAATCTATAGAGACAAAGCAGTTTTCTAGGGCTAGGGAGATGAGGGGATTGGGGGATGATAGCTAAAAGGCTTTTTATGTTTATTTATTTTATTTATTTTTTTTATTTTTTTGAGACAGAGTCTCACTCTGTTGCCTGGGCAAGAGTGCTGTGGCATCAGCCTAGCTCACAGCAACCTCAAACTCCTGGGCTCAAGGGATCCTTCTGCCTCAGCCTCCGAAGTAGCTGGGACTACAGGTATGCACCACCATGCCCGGATAATTTTTATATATACATATATATATATATTTTTTTAAGTTGTCCAGCTAATTTCTTTATATTTTTTTAGCAGAGATGGGGTCTTGCTCTTGCTCAGGCTGGTATCCAACTCCTGAGCTCAAACAATCCTCCCACCTCGGCCTCCCAGAATGCTAGGATTACAGGTGTGAGCCACCATGCCCAGCTAAAAGGCTTTTTAGAATTTCTTTTTGGGTAATGAAAGTGTTCTAAAATTGATTTTAGTGATGGTTTTACAACTCTACGAATACACTAAAAACCACTGAATTGTACACTTTAAATGGATTAACTATATGATGTGAATTATATCTCAATAAGGCTGTTAGGAAAAAAACCCACAAAATGAGTCACATTTTTGGCTATGTATTTATTTATTGTATTAGGGAAATTATATGCCATTTAGGTCTTTATAAAGGCCTTGGGGTTTATGCCTCCAAACAAACTCTTTCTTTAAAAGAGAAAAGGTAAGGAAGGTAGTAGAATAAGAAGGGGAACCTTCATAAATAGTTACTATGTCTGACACATTACAGTTTTACCTACTCATTCTTTTATCTTGAACAGTAATTTCTTCCACTCTCACATTTTTGTCTTCTTTATACACTTCTAGAAACTAATGAATGCCTAGCTTAATATAAAATGTTCAACCAATTTTCCTTAGCATATTTTCAAATGTGATCAATTTCTTCCATACATGCTTGCAGAAATGATGTGAAGATTCAAGATATCATAGTAAAATGGCTAAAACAATGCCTGGTACTAAGTGATTGCCATTGTTATTAAACTATAGGAGGATCCTGAAGTTGACGAGCAAAACTGCAAGGAAGGGGGAAAACACAAAGCCTACCCTCTACAAAGACAGTCATGTATCAAGAAAAGGAAATCTTTGGCATACTAATGCAGACCAACATGAGGACAGCAGCAGCAACATGTTCATCACAACCACCATTACTATCAACACTATCATCACCATCACCATCCTCCTAAAGCATCTATTTATGCCTTTAATTTTTTCTAAGTGTGAAGCATTTAAGCATGTGGAAACATCCTCAAACCCAGCTAATAGCACTTATTTTCCCACATTTGTACCAATATTTTCTTAAATATATGAAATATTAGGTGGCACTGCTCCCATTTCATTTCCTCTCTCTTTACAGTAGCCACCATCTTGAATACAGTGTTTTCCCTATGCATGTTTTAACTGTAACTGTATGTATCTATAAACAAGAGTATTGTGCATGTTTTCAAACTTCACCAAGTAGCATATTGGTCTGCTCCTTGCTTTCTTAGCTCAAGATTGTATGTGTTTGTTGTTTTTTTCATTGGTCATGTTATTTCCCATATCTCTAGTTCATTCATGAAACTGTTGGACATTATTCCATTTTATGAATATCACAACTTATCCATTCTCTAATAGAAAATTTACCTTGTTTCTAATTTTGTTATCACAAGGCTATAATAAACATAATATCTTGAGCATGGTACTCACTTCTAAAATATATTCATAGAAAGACAACTGCAAGGACAAAGGATATCTACCCCCAACTTCATGAGGTTGCTAAGCTTATCTCCAAAATTGTTACACCTTTTTTTATACAATGTATGCCTTCCATGTATTGTTACACCTTTTTACACTCCCACCAAGTGGTGTTAAGAATTTGTTTCTCTTCACCCTCAACAATTCTTGATATTATCATACTCTTTAATTTTGCCAAACTGATGAACATAAAGTGGTACCTCACTGGTTTATTTTTGCCTGATTTGTTTTTTGCACTTGCAACAATACCCGCTGACATTTTTTCCTGATTTGTAAGATTAAGTATCATTTATTGGTCTTCCAGGTTTCCTCATGTGAAATACCTATAAACAGTACTGCCCATCAGAAACAGCCACGGCTGCCTTGGTAGCAGTGGACTGGTGAGAAGGCCCAAATGGTGGGGAGCTTGTACTCTGGTCCCCTATGTCCTATGAGGCCCTCTGCCATGCTGCACTCTCCCCTTGGCTAAAAGTGGCCTACCCTAAATGCCCAAACTCCTGGTGACCTCATAGGTCCCCCAGAACCCACCAGTCCTCCAAGGCTGCTGCAGTCTGAGCCGGTGGTGGGGGCCATTGGCTGTGGATCAGCGTGTGAGCAGCACAGAGCTAGGTCTATGACTCAGATCTCCCCTCTCCATATTCAAGGAAAACACATCTTCCTGGGATCTGGGACAGCAAAATCTGCTGCCCAACAAAGTCAGCTCTCTTCTTTGCGCACCAAGTAGGAGTTAATGTTTCCCAGAATTCTATCTCTGTCCTTTTCCTGTCACTTTCTTCATTTTCCCTAGATCCTCCTACATGTGTAACAGTTTCCACCACCATTTTTATTCTGATGGCTCCAAAATCTTCACAACCAACCCATATCTAAGAAATAAGTCCCTATTTCTAATTAATTAACTGATACCTTCAAATGTTAACTTGAACTACTTTAGTAATATTGATCCTTGTCTCTAAAGCCAGTTCTTTTTATAAGCCATAATGGAACCAGAATCTTCCCAATCAACAAAGGCAAGAGTCAGGGAGTCAAGAGTTTTCCCTCTTCCATACTGTCCTTACACCTTTCTGGCCAACCAGAAATTCAACCCTGTTGAATTCATTTCCTTAATATTTCTCATGTATTTTTCCATCTGTCCATCCCCTCTTCCAGACATTCAGAGATATCTAGCATCTGACTTATTATTTAACAAAAGCAATAGGAAAAGATTTCAATTTGAGGTTTTTACACTAATGTACACAAAAAGACAAAGTTTATAAGTAAACTAATTTACCCTATCAGCCTCAAGTCAGTGAAAAATTCTTTCCTTCAAGTCAGCAAAAAATACAAGGGACTTACTTAAATGGTGTGAACAAAAATGGTAAACAGGCAGGGCGCTCACGCCTGTAATCCTAGCACTCTGGGAGGCCTAGGCGGGGCTCGAGGTCAGGAGTTCAAAACCAGCCTGAGCAAGAGTGAGACCCTGTCTCTACTAAATATAGAAAGAAATTAATTGGCCAACTATTATATATAGAAAAAATTAGCCGGGCATGGTGGCGCATGCCTGTAGTCCCAGCTACTCAGGAGGCTGAGGCAGAAGGATTGCTTGAGCCCAAGAGTTTGAGGTTGCTGTGAGCTAAACTGACACCACGGCACTCTAGCCCGGCAATAGAGTAAGACTCTGTCTCAAAAACAAAACAAAACAAAAAAATGGTAAATGAAACCAAAAAACCCAGTATTGCCATTTTTCTATCGATTTGTATTATAATGGCTCTTTTTTTTTTTTGAGACAGAGTCTCGCTTTGTTGCCCAGGCTAGAGTGAGTGCCATGGCATCAACCTAGCTCACAGCAACCTCAATCTCCTGAGCTCAAGCAATCCTTCTGCCTCAGCCTCCCGAGTAGCTGGGACTACAGGTATGCACCACCATACCCAGCTAATTTTTTCTCTATATATTAGTTGGCCAATTAATTTCTTTCTATTTATAGTAGAGACGGAGTCTCGCTCTTGCTCAGGCTGGTTTGGAACTCCTGAACTCCTGACCTTGAGCAATCTGCCCCTCTCGGCATCCCAGAGTGCTAGGATTACTTACAGGCGTGAGCCACCACGCTTGGCCTATAATGGCTCTTAAGTCTGGATACCATTTTCTTATTAATTATATGTGTTTCTAAATGCTCTTTCAAAAAAAAAAAGACAAACTTGTTGTTGATTCTGAAATCAAGTAAAATGTAGAAGCAAAGCTAATTCCTGACTTCTCAAAGTTCACAGCTACTTTTCAGACCTTTATATCAATCTTCCTCATAACTTTTTGTTCACTCACAGAAGATGAATTCCTCACTGACAGCCAATACACATACACTTATACATAAACTGAAAAACAGGGCTGTAAGTCAGTTTCTTCTAAGAGATGACATTTTCTTAACCACAAGCAAATAACAAAAAACAAGGACAGTTTGTCTCCATTCTACACAGTCAACATTTTGGCTCTCATGTTAATGCACCATACAGCTTTCAGAGGGGCCAATAAGCATCCATTTTGATTACTAATGGTTAAAACCCTTAACACTTAATAAACACCACATCTATAAGGATGTCTGAAACAATAATGAAGAGTGCCCACTCCACCCAATGAATTAAGAATAAATGCAAAGTCAGACTAAGCAAATGAAATATTTTTATTTTCAGCCGCACTAACATACAGTTTTTTACAGATATAGTCACTCTGCAGAAGTGAACCAAATCTGGACATTTTAGTGACAGACACCTGCTCAAAAAAGTTTACTTCATTTACGGGAGCACTACAAAATGTTCTGCAAAATAAAGATGGTGCACTAGAGGAACATAATCACAGAGCAGGAAGGGACCTTGGATCACTTAGCCTAAATCTCTCATTTTCAGGGGAGGCATCTGCAATCCAGAAGTTATAAGAAATTGCCCAAAATCTACAAATTCAGGTTTCTTTCCATTGCATCACACATCATGTTTTAGACTCCCCAGCTCTAAGACCGATTCCTCTATAAATTTTGCAAGACTAGGATGATGTGTTATAGAAATGACGGAAGTAACGCCCAAACCCACACCAATCTTTTCCTTTCCACCTCCTTACCTTTTCCCTCCCATATCCTCCATTGTATTCCACGGAAAGAAAAAAATACCCGACTACCTGAATTTCTAGTCCTAAACCTGGGTGTGGACTCCCAAGCCCCTGCTACTGTTTCTGTGTTAAGTTAACCCAAGTTTTTTTTTTTTGTTTTTCTCTTTTTTAAAGAATGCATTCCTTTATTCCTCCGCAGCGCCGACTTTGCAGAGGCGCGGTGCACGCCGCTCCTCCCAGCCCGCGGACCACCGCGCGCGGGCGCCGAGACAGCTCCCTCCCCTTGCCAGAGACTGGGGTCACCCGGGAGCGGGGCCGCTCGGGAAGCGGGGCTCCCGGGAAGAGGGGCGGGAGGTCCCGGGGCGCCGGGGAACCGGCCAGCGGGCGGCGAGCGGCCGAGAAGCACCGGCGACTCACCTTTCCGCAGCTCCCGCTCCCACACGGTGACGATGGGCCGCGAGTGCTTGCGGTGGTGGATGAGCCACAGGGACAGGGTCTGCACGCTCTGCTGCGAGTTGCTCAACTCCGACAGCTTCTTCTCCAGCGCCGCCTCGGAGAAGACGGACATCCCTCCGACGGCACGTCCACGCCGTCCCACGCGGTGGGGCCGAGGGGAGGAGAGTTTCGCCGCCCTCGCTGCGGCCTCGCCCCCTCACCCCACCCTTGCCCACGCCCTCACCACCGCCCGGGCTCCCACGTCCAAGACCGGCCGCAAACCATCAAGATGGCGTCCGGCCGGCAGTGACGTCACGGCCGACCCACGCCCCGCCCCTCCCGCTACAGGCCCTGGGGAAAGGCGGGACGGGGAGGCGGAACCACTGCGCGGAAGGGGCAGGACCCAAACTAGTGCAGGGTCAGCGGCCGGGGGCGTGACGCCCGGGTCAGGCCCAGAGGGGGCACTCAGGGATTGCCTGGCCTGGAACTCGCTACCCCCGGGGAAAAACTATCTCTACCAAGTACCTTTCTACATAGGCATGTAAATTGGTATAAATCAGTGCAGCCCCTTTGTTTTTTTATTAAAATTAAATTATTCTTATGATTTATTTTTTTAATTTTTTTTTCTTTAATCACAAGGAGATAATTGAGACTGAAAGTGCAGCCACTTTGGAAGACAGTGTGCATCATCAGTTACTTTTGAAAATACACCTTTCAGCAACTTCACGAATTGCTGTCAATGCTACAAAAACGCCAGCATGTTTGCACCAGGAGCTGATCTTAGTTGTTTGGTAGAACGCAGTAACTGTAAAAAAACTGGAACATTTACATCAGGTAAATGGCTAAATTGCGATACACCCATATTCCAGAATACATGTGGGAAATAAAAATCTTAAGGTTCCCCTCACTGGCTGACTGAATGGACCCCCTCTGGGCCAAGAAGATACCCTAAAACTGAGTTGCAGGACTTGAGAAGGAAGGTCAGACGAGCCGGATCATGCCCCTCCCTCCCTTCTGGGAATATACTTTGTGACTCATTAACAGATCTAAGGCTATACAAGACAAACCTGTGGGTCCTCAATTTACACAACAAAATATATGGCCAGCAGCTTCTCTCTGATTAGCTGACTTCCTTATTTTAATTTAAAACATTCCTAGCCTTTACATAGCTTCAATTCTTTAACTAATTACAAGTCAAAGAGTCTTTAAGCCCACCCATAACCCATAAGCCCTGCCCCCCCCATGAGATGTTCCACCTTTTCTGGCCAAGCCAATGTATGGCTTCCATGCATTGATTTATGATTTTACCTGTAATTCGTGTCTCCCTGAAATGGGAGACGAAACTACATAGAAAAAACTAGCCGGGTATGGTGGCACATGCCTTTAGTACCAGCTACTCGGGAGGCTGAGGCAGCAGGATCGCTTGAGCCCAGGAGTTTGAGGTTGCTGTGAGCTAGGTTGGCACCATGGCACTCTACCTGGGGCAACAGAGTGAGACTCTGTCTCAAAAAAAAAAAAAAAAAAAACCAAACTGCAACCCAAGCATGGTAAGTCCACTTTCTCAAGGCTTCTTGGGCATGGCTCTGGGCCATGGTCCTCAAATTTGGCTCAGAATAAACTTCTTTAAATTATTTTACAGAGTTTCGCTCTTTTTCTATTGACACATGCATCAGTTTAAGTTACAGAAACAAAAGTACTGTATACTACTTGTTTTGTTTTTTTATTTTTTTGTTTAATATAGAGACAATCTCACTTTCTCAGGCTGGTCTTGAACTCCTGAGCTCAAGCGATCTTCCCACCTTGGCCTCCCAGAGTCCTAGGATTACAGGTGCAAGCCACCACTTCCAGCCAATACTTGTTTTTAAAGGTATGTATTTTATATGAATTCACAAGTACATCATTGCATAGCAAAGGTTTAGATGAACACACATGACGTTAATAGTGGTCTCGGGGAGAGGATCAGAATTTGATCCCTTAAACTGTGTCTATATTGCTTTCTCTCATTACAAGAGGAATGTGTTCATGGGTAATTTATGCAGTTAAAATTAACTTCAGAAATCTGATAATTTATCCAGCACATTTTGACATTGTACTTGTCTTTTTTTTTTTTTTGAGACAGAGTCTTGCTTTGTTGCCCAGGCTAGAGTGAGTGCCCTGGCGTCAGCCTAGCTCACAGCAACCTCAATCTCTTGAGCTCAAGCAATCCTGCTGCCTCAGCCTCCCAGGTAACTGGGACTACAGGAATGAACCACCATGCCCAGCTAATTTTTTCTATATATATTAGTTGGCCAATTAATTTCTTTCTATTTATAATAGAGACAGGGGTCTCACTCTTGCTCAGGCTGGTTTCGAACTCCTGACCTCGAGCAATCCGCCCACCTCGGCCTCCCAGAGTGCTAGGATTATAGGCGTGAGCCACCCCACGCGGCCTAACATATATTTTCTTTGCCCCACCCAAGTCAGAGCTACAAACATGCCCATCCCCCAGACAGTGCACCACACCCATTAGGTATGAATATACTCATTCCCCTATCCCCCTTCTACCTGTACCTATCTATCTTCTGAGACCTAAATGTATCTTCAATACTATTCATTCCCTTCCTTGAACCCTATAGCTTCCAAAATAACTACTTATCATCTCCCAGTTTATGTCTTCACCTGAGATTCCAACTTTTCCCATTGTGTCTTCCTCTCTGTCTCAATTCTACCTGTACTTTATTTATTTATTTATTTGAGACATAGTGTCGCTTTGTTGCCCAGGCTAGAGTGAGTGTCATGGCGTCAGCCTAGCTCACAGCAACCTCAAACTCCTGGGCTCAAGCAATCCTTCTGCCTCAGCCTCCCGAGTAGCTGGGACTACAGACATGCGCCACCATGCCCGGCTGATTTTTTCTATATATATTAGTTGGACAATTAATTTCTTTCTATTTATAGTAGAGACGGGGTCTTGCTTTTGCTCAGGCTGGTTTCAAACTCCTGACCTCAAGCAATCAGCCCGCCTCGGCCTCCCAGTGTGCTAGGATTACAGGCATGAGCCACTGTGCCCGGCCTCTACCTGTACTTTAAAGACCACCTTGAATTCCAGCCTTCTTTTTTTTCCCATCCAACATATGTAAGCTTTCCTTCCTGTGTTCTTTACTGATCTGAATGACTTATTTAGCACTTAACACTACTAGTCTATGCTTTTTTTTTTTTGAGACAGAGTCTCACTCTGTTGTCTGGGCTAGAGTGCTGTGGCGTCAGCCTAGCTCACAGCAACCTCAAACTCCTAGGCTTAAGGGATCCTTCTGCCTCAGCCTCCCGAGTAGCTGGGACTACAGGCGTGCACCACCATGCTCAGCATATATGTGTGTGTATGTGTGTATATATATATTTATTTTAGTTGTCCAGCTAATTTCTTTCTATTTTTTTAGTAGAGACAGGGTCTTGCTCTTGCTCAGGCTGCTCTCGAATTCCTGAGCTCAAACGATCCACCTGCCTTGGCCTCCCAGAGTGCTGGAATTACAGGTGTAAGCCACTGTGCCTGGCTGCTTTTTATAATTTTATATAAATATTCTTTCTCTCTAGCTCTTCTGTCTTCCTTGGTCAACAGTCTGATTTGGCTGCCGCTGCTCTGGCCTCCCACACATTCTGTACATGAGTGTGTCATGGCTTTGGGCACTAGGCTGTTAGATCTATATTTATTGACATTGTTTCTTATTGCTGTGTTTTCACAATATTGACTGTAACTATTTATGGCTTTAGATACTTATGACTTATTTTCACATCTTGTCTCTAAATTGGAAAGGAGGAGGTAAAATGATCTCTATTCATAAAGATATGACCTTATATCTAGAAATCTTAAAGAATACACAAAATTTAAAAATAATGAACATTCAGCAAAACTGCAGGATATAAGATCAATCCACAGAAATCAGTTATATTTCTATATACTAGTAATGAATAATTTGAAAATGAAATTAGGAAAAAACCTTATTTACAATAATATCAAAAAGTATAAAATACTGAGGAATAAATTTAACCCAGAACCTGTATTTAACCTATGTAGACCTATATACTGAAACTGAAAACCATAAAGTATTGGTAAAAGAAATCAAAGACCTAAACAAGTAGAAAGACATCCAGTATCCACAGATTGGAAGACTTAATATTGTTAAGATGGCAGTACTACCCAAAGCAATCTGCAGATTCAATGCAATTTACATTAAAATCTTGGCCAGGTGCAGTGGCTCATGCCTATAATCCTAGCACTCTGGGAGGCTGAGGCAGGCGGATTGCTCAAGGTCAGGAGTTTGAAAGCAGCCCGAGCAAGAGCAAGACCCTGTCTCTACTATAAATAGAAAGAAATTAATTGGCCAACTAATATATATAGAAAAAATTAGCCGGGCATGGTGGCACATGCCTGCAGTCCCAGCTACTCGGAGGCTGAGGCAGCAGGATTGCTTGAGCTCAGGAGATTGAGGTTGCTGTGAGCTAGGCTGATGCCAGGGCACTCACTCTAGCCTGGGCAACAAAGCCAGACTCTGTCTCAAAAAAAAAAAAAAGATCTCAATGGCTTGTTATGCAGAAATGGAAAAGCTGATCCTAAAATGCATACGGAATTGCAAGGAACCATGAATAACGAAAACAATCTTGAAAAAGAAAAACAAAATTGGAGGACTTGTACTTTCTGATTTCAAAACTTACTTCCAAGCTACAGTAATCAAAACAGTATGGTATTTATTTAGCCATAAAAAAGAATGAAATAATGATACATGCTACAAAATAGGTGAACCTCAAAAACATTATGCTAAGTTAAAGAAGCCAAACACAAAAGTATCATGTATGATTGCATTTACATGAAATATCCAGAATAAGTAAATCCATAAATAGAAAGTGTTTGCTAGATGGCTGGACGCAATGGCTCATGCCTGTAATCCTAGCACTCTGAGAGGCCGAGGCAGGAGGATCACTCAAGCGTAGGAGCTCGAAACCAGCCTGAGCAAGGGCAAGACCCCATCTCTACTAAAAATAGAAAGAAATTAATTGGCCAACTAAAATATATATAGAAAAAATTAGCCCGGCATGGTGGTGCATGCCTGTAGTCCCAGCTACTCGGGAGGCTGAGGCAGGAGGATCGCTTGAGCCCAGGAGTTTGAGGTTGCTGTGAGCTAGGCTGACACCATGACAGTCTGCCTGGGCAACAGAGTGAAACTCTGTCTCAAAAAAAAAAAAAAAAAGTGTTTGCTAGAGACTGGGGGGAGGAGCAAATGGGAAGTGGATACTTAATGGGGTTTTCTTTTCCGGATAATGAAAATATTTTAGACCTAGATAAAAGTGATGGCCGCAGAGCATTGTGGATGTACTAAATGCCACTGACTTGTACATTTAAAATGGTTAATTGCATGTTATGTGAACTTGACCTCAATACAAAAAAAGACTAATAGGAATAAGTTTATTTCACATTCTCCAAATTTTAATTGACCCAAAACTACTGTGAAGGCTTTTATGTTTACCATATTTAGGATAAAAAAAAGGAAACTGACAACTACAAAAAAGACGTTTAGTCTTTCTAAGTTAAATAATGTATAAGCAAACTGTGCATACATTATGTCTCAGTAATGCTGTACTTCTCAGGTTACATGAATAGAAGCACACGAATATTCATGTGCAGCACAGAGGCTGCACAATAATAGCCTACAGAAGATGTTAAGCTACAGATTTCCAGCTTTAAATATTCTTGTCAACTGCTGACATGTATATTTTATGAACTAAATTAAAGGCCTTGAAGGTTTTTTTAAAAATACTCTCACTATCCATACTATGTTAATACTCTCAGTAAAACATAAGTTAGTCTTCAATAAAGTATTCCCCTTTTCTCTATTCTAATAATGCTGCTAAATATAATAAATTAGGGAAACCTGTTCAGTGTTTTCACTAACAGATATGAACTGCCACTGTCCTCACCAGCCACCTAATCAGCTTCTACACGGTTTTGGTTCAGGAGCTTTTAGGTTATGGAAAAGATCAAAGAATAATAACCTTAATGGAATGGACTTTAACAAATGCTGTTACCAATTTAAATAGCATAAACTTCCCAAGTGTTGATATGATATTAGCCTCTCAAGAGGGAGCATGTGTTTAAAAGAAAAATGTTGTACTTACATCCCTATAGACTTCTTGGAATTCTTAATATTACTAAAAAAGTTCCAGGAAACAAAGAAATTAGGAGCTTAGTACTCTAGCTGATAACCCCGATACATGTAAATACTGCCTTTGAGGCCACTGTTATGTCAGATGATTCGACAGCTCATCTTCCAACAAAAGGAATATGAATTACTGACTTTAGTTGAACAACAGATGACGTTCTCTGCACGACCTTCTGACCAATGGAATCTTGACAATGAATCTGAATTTCACAGAATAATATATTCTGCAGGCTGAGTTCATCTGCCCTAGGGTAAAATGGAATACTGAGGAAAGCAAGAAGATGACTCTGGTTGCTGAGAGCTAGGCTGTAATCTTCCTAATGAAACAAATTATTCCCACAGGATATAAACAGTAATTAGGCAAGCCCATTCTGTGATTGCAGTGGAACAAGACAGAGTCAAGACCACTTTGAAACCGTAAAAACTGTGAATATCTCCTTCTTATACTAGTATGAATGATTGCAGCTTGTTTACCAATGACATCTCTAGCCCCACCTTAACCTTCTGGCCTCCTACATAAAAATTACCAAAGATCTACCCAATCATGCAATTGCCCCTACTCCTGACAGCACCCAATCCGGAACTGATCCTGCTGTCTCTAAAATCTCCTTAGAGGCCAGGCGTGGTGGCTCACACCTGTAATCCTAGCACTCTGGGAGGCCAAGGCAGGCGGATCGCTTGAGGTCAGGAGTTCCAAACCAGCCTGAGCAAGAGCGAGACCCTGTCTCTACTATAAATAGAAAGAAATTAATTGGCCAACTAACATATATAGAAAAAATTAGCCGGGCATGGTGGCACATGCCTGTAGTCCCAGCTACTCGAGAGGCTGAGGCAGTAGCATTGCTTGCGCCCAGGAGATTGAGGTTACTGTGAGCTAGGCTGATACCACGGCACTCACTCTAGCCTGGGCAACAAAGTGAGACTCTGTCTCAAAAACATAAATAAATAAAATAAAATCTCCTTAGAATCATTCAACACAAGCTGAAATCTTATAATGAGCCCATCCCAAGTCCTTCTTTTTTTTTTTTTTTTTTTGAGACAGAGTTCTGTTCTGTAGCCCTGGCTGGCTAGAATGCAGTGGCATCATTATAGCTCACTGCAACCTCAAACTCCTGGGCTCAAGTGATCCTCCTGCCACAGCCTCCCAAGTAGCTGGGACTATAGGTACACACCACCACCCCAGCTAATGTTTTCTATTTTTGGTAGAGATGGGGGTCTTGCTCTTGCTCAGACTGGTCTCAAACTCCTAACCTCAAGCGAACCTCCCACCTTAGCCTCCCAAATTGCTACGATTATAAGCATGAGCCACAGTGCCTGGCCTATATCAAACTTTTAATAGTGGTTAGCTCTTTGGGTACGAATACAAGCAATTTATTTTTTCCAGTGCATATATTTCAGTATGGTTTGATTTTTTTGATCATAAGCATGTATTAGCTACATAATGAGAAAATATAAATATATTTTGATTGGGGCAGGGGAGAGACCTCAGCTGGCTCCCATTTGCATATAAGATAAAGACTGCATCTTAGTATGGCACACAGGGCTCATATTAATGCAGTTCTACCATTCTCTGCAGCCCCATTGCTACAGCTCCCCTCACTACGTTCTTGAATTTCCAGCGGTGCCAAAGATCTCTATGTCCCAAATCCTATACTATTCCATATTCCACTGCCTTCTATCCATTAAACATGTGAACATCATTCTTCCTACAACACTCTAACCTTCTCCACCACCAAAATGAAGAACTTTCTTTTAAAATTTTATTCGAACCAACATATGAGTGGATAAACAAAATGTGATATATATAGGCATGCACTGCATAACAACATTTCAGTCAATGATGGACTGCATAAGATTATAATGGAGCTAAAAACTTCCTATGGCCTGATGATGTCTAACTGTCATAACATTGTAGTAACATTGTAGCAAACGCATAACTTACCATATGTATTGCCAGTCAAATAAAAGTCTAGGATGTGCAATGATGTATAGTACATAATACTTAACAATGATCATAAACGACTATGTTACTGGTTTATATATTTACTATACTATACTTTTTATCATTATTTTATTTTATTTATTTATTTATTTTTTTTGAGACAGAGTCTCACTTTATTGCCCAGGCTAGAGTGAGTGCCGTGGTGTCAGCCTAGCTCACAGCAACCTCAAACTCCTGGGCTCAAGCAATCCTGCTGCCTCAGCCTCCCAAGTAGCTGGGACTACAGGCATGCGCCAC
Source organism: Mirza zaza (assembly GCA_008750895.1). Classification (NCBI taxonomy): domain Eukaryota; kingdom Metazoa; phylum Chordata; class Mammalia; order Primates; family Cheirogaleidae; genus Mirza; species Mirza zaza. Next base: position 10,289 of record VSMD01057042.1, on the reverse strand, counting down.
CATGCCTGGCTAATTTTTTCTATATATATTAGTTGGCCAATTAATTTCTTTCTATTTATAGTAGAGATGGGGTCTCGCTCTTGCTCAGGCTGGTCTCGAACTCCTGAGCTCAAACGATCCGCCCACCTCGGCCTCCCAGAGAGCTAGGATTACAGGCTTGAGCCACTGTGCCCGGCCTTTATCATTATTTTAAAGTATATTTCTTCTACTTATACAAAAAATAAGTTAACTGTAAAACAGTCTCAGGCAAGTCCTTCATGATGTGAAATGAAACTGACCAAGTGGCCTTGATTGGGGAAGAGGAGAGACCTCAGCTGGCTCCCATTTGCATATAAGATAAAGACTGCGGTCACATTCCCTTTGTTCCCAGAGAGGTCAGCTCCATGCAGACATCTTGTTTGTGCCTCTAAGCTAAGATGGTTTTGTATCTGGAGTTGAGACACACATGGCTGGAAAATTCCTCCCATCAGCTGTGAGGGGAGGGAGGGGCATCCAATAGAAATTCTGGTTTGGGCTTGGAACTAGCCAGTTGGCACTCAGTGGTTTTCAGCCAGTCAGGACTAACTGAGTTTAATTCCTCATTTCCATATTGGACCTGATTGACAACTTGTGTGGGAACTTTCCCTATTTAAGCCAGACCCCCATTTTGTTCTCCAGAGGGTGCTTTAATCTTACATAAGAGACTGTGTCTCCCCATCTACAGATTGTTCATTTTTACAAAATAAAGCTCTCCTTTGCCTTTCCTCTGTTGTCCTCATGGTCTTTTGTTAACAAGCAGGTACTCCAAAAGAAGGCATCGTTGTCATAAAATCCAACAGCAACATGTGTGTTATTGTCCCCTGGGTCAAGATGGAGGTGGAAGACAATGATACCAATGATCTTGACCCTGTGTAGGCCTAGGCTAACGTGTGTGGTTTTTGCTTTTGTTTTTGTTTTTGAGACTGGTCTTGCTCTGTTGCCTGGCCTAGAGTGCAGTGGCATCATCATAGCTCACAGCAACCTGAAACTCCCAGGCTCAAGCAATCCTCCTGCCTCAGCCTCCTGAGTAGCTGGGACTACAGTTATGAGCCACAACGCCCAGCCTAATGTGTGTGTTTGTGTCTGTGTTTTTAATACAAAAAATAATTTTTTAATAGAAGAAAGCTTATAAAATAAGGATATAAAGAAAGAATTTTTATACAGCTGTACAATGTGTGTTTTAAGCTAAGTGTTACTACAAAAGAGTCAAAAAGTTAAAAATAATTTAAAAGTTTATAAAGTAAGAAAGTACAGTAAGCTAAGGTTAATTGTTTATTGGAGATGGCCAGGCACGGTGGCTCACGCCTGTAATCCTAGCACTCTGGGAGGCTGAGGCGGGTGGATTGCTCAAAGTCAGGAGTTCGAAACCAGCCTGAGCAAGAGGGAGACCTTGTATCTACTATAAATAGAAAGAAATTAATTGTCCAACTAATATATATAGATAAAATTAGCCGGGCATGGTGGCTCATGCCTGTAGTCCCAGCTACTTGGGAGGCTGAGGCAGGAGGATTGCTTGAGCCTAGGAGTTTGAGGTTGCTGTGAGCTAGGCTGATGCCTCGGCACTCACTCTAGCCTGGGCAACAAAGTGAGACTCTGTCTCAAAAAAAAAAAAAAAAAAAAAAAGTTCTTACGTTGGCACTACAGGTTGAGTATCCCTTATCCCAAATACTTGTGACCAGTAGTGTTTTGGATGTCAATTTTTTTTTTTTTAATTTTAGAATTTTTGCATATACATGATGAGATATCTTAGGAATTGGCTCCAAGTCTAAACACAAAATTCATTTATTTTCATATATATCTTATTCGCATACCCTGAAGGTACTGTCGTTTTATACAATAGTTTAAATAATTTTGTGGATTAAACAAAGTTTTTGTACATTGAATAGCCAGAAAGCAAAGGTATCACTATCTCAGCCACTCATGTGGACAACGGTGGCTGATTAACATCCCCATCATTCCTGACTCTGAATTGATATGCTACCAATAGCCAATCGTTTTCTTACATTTATTCACACTCAAGGACTTAACAGTAAAAAAAAATTTTGATATACATATCTAGTGTGCCTGGAAAAGATATATTAGAGCTGAAGGGGACTGGGAAGGTCTTTTTTCTCTTGGGGACACTGAATAAACTATGTGTTGTGTGCCCATATGTTGACTGCAACCCATTACATAAAGTCAGGTATGGAATTTTCCATTTCCATATGGAAATAAAATGTTTCAGAAATAAAAAGTTAGAAATAAAAAGTTTCAGATTTTGGAGCATTTTGGATTTGGGGTTTTGGATTAGGAATGTCCAACCTGTATTCACATTTTGAGAGAGATAATTCTTCAATGTGGAAAGTTGTCCTGTGCATTGCAGGATACTTAGCAAGCATCCTGGCCTCCACCTACAAGATGTGAATAGCAAACTCCTTCACTCCTTGTGACAACAAAATATGTCTCTAGATATTGCCAAATGTCCCAAGGAGAGCAAAATCACCCCCAGTGAGAACTACTTCTATGAAACTGCCAGGAAAAACTGCATTGTAGATATTTGCTTCCAGATCTGTCTCCACTTCTAGTCTGTGAAATCCTCAAGGGCCCAGACAGCTTCTGGCTCATCTTAGTGTAGCCAGTGTCTGATTCTTGCTGGAAACTTCCTAGGAAGCACGCGGAAAGGCCAGGTGAGCTTTGGCAGATCTTCACGGAACTTCAAGAAATTTGAGGCCATTTAGGTCTAGTCCTCTATGCAGTACCTTAATCCCTTCTACAACACCCCAATCTGTTATCTCCTCAGCCTCTGTTGAGAATTCAAGTAATTGACACTCATCTCCCAGCAAAGGGCCTCATTTTGTTAAAGTTTTTATTTATTTATTTATTTATTTTTTGAGACAGAGTCTCGCTTTGTTGCCCAAGCTAGAGTGAGTGCCCTGGCATCAGCCTAGCTCACAGCAACCTCAAACTCCTGGGCTCAAGCAATCCTCCTGCCTCAGCCTCCCAAGTAGCTGGGACTACAGGCATGCGCCACCATGCCCGGCTAATTTTTTTTTTTTTCTATATATATTAGTTGGCCAATTAATTTCTTTCTATTTATAGTAGAGACAGGGTCTTGCTCTTGCTCAGGCTGGTTTTGAACTCCTGACCTTGAGCAATCCACCCGCCTTGGCCTCCCAGAGTGCTAGGATTAGAGGCATGAGCCACCACGCGCGGCCATTGTTAAAGTTTTTATGGTGAGCTGAAACTTGCTCACTCTCCGACTTTATTCATTATCCCAGTTTTGCTCTCTGGATTCTTATAAAATCAGCCTTATTTTACTTCCACGTTGTAGCCCTTTAGGTATATGAAGATCACCATGATATTCATTCAATTATTTAACAAACACATACTTGAAAGAGAGAGGAGCCACCACTGACTTGGGAAACTGGCCTGGTCCTATCAGCTAGCCCCCCGATGGTATTAGGAGCTTGCCTGACGTCACAGATACCATAGGCCATGGTATTCTCCTGATGAACGTAAACAATCTCACCTAATATCTACATCGGACAAGGCCACTCTATGATCTTGATAAAGTGAGATGAAAAACAAAACAAAAATAAGACCACTTCATAAATCTTATCTAAGCATAGAAAAAAATAAGGTCACTGTGTAAACCACGAAAATACCAAATATCCCCCTCTTTCTGCTAATATAACTGCTGCTTCTTTACCAGTTATATCCTTAGGCTTAGTCTCCTCTTCCCTCTTTCTATATAAAACTCATTAAGATCTCCTATCAGAGAATTATTCCTGCTTCTTGGTAGCATCCAATCCAGAGCAAAGCCCCACTTCCTTGAAGGCTCCCCCAAATCACCTAACCTAAGCCCAGATGCTCCTTGCTAACATTTACTTACTGAGTTGCTCCACGGTTCCCGCTATTGTGCATCTCCTTCATTGCAACAAGCCAAAAACCCAACTTGTTCAACTACAAGTATGTTCCTGGGGTCTTTGGCTGGAGGGGATTGACACACTGAACATATGAGCCAGGCATTGGGGACATAGCAATAAATAAGACAGACAAAAAATCTCTTCCCTTCTTGGAGTTTCCATGGAGGTAAAGAATGAACCATGAATGAAGCCGGGCGAGGTGGCTCACACCTGTAATCCTAGCACTCTGAGGCCAAGGCGGGCGAATTGCTCGAGGTCAGGAGTTCAAAACCACCCTGAGCAAGAGCAAGACCCCCGTCTCTACTATAAATAGAAAGAAATTAATTGGCCAACTAATATATATGGAAAAAATAAGCCGGGCATTGTGGCACATGCCTGTAGTCCCAGCTACTCGGGAGGCTGAGGCAGCAGGATTGCTTGAGCCCAGGAGATTGAGGTTGCTGTGAGCTAGGCTGATGCCATGGCACTCACTCTAGCCTGGGCAACAAAGCGAGACTCTGTCTCAAAAAAAAAAAAAAAAAGAAGAGACTAGGAGAAAAGGACAAAGGTGGACTCAGGGAGACCAGGTACTTATAATAATCCAGTGAGAGGTGATGATGATTTGAACCAGGCTAGTTACACAGGAGGTGAGGATCAGGCAGATTCTGGATATATTTTGTAGACAGAATAGGCCAGATTTACTGGCATGGAGGCAAGAGTGACAGACAGAAAAGTCAAGTAAGTTGCTAAGGTTTTCAGGCTGAGCTAAAACCAGAAGGCTGAAGTTATGCATTAGCTGAGAAAGGGAAGACAATGTGAGGGCAGGGGGTGTTTTTTTTGTTTGTTTTTGCCTGGGGCAGCGGGAAGGGGGTGCTGGGCAGTTGGGAGGAGAATAACAGTAATTCATATTAAATTTGTAATTACAAATGGAGATATTGGGGAGGCAGTCATATAGATAAGCCTATAATTCAGAGGAGAGCTCTGGGCTGGAGTTGTAACTTTTAGAGTTGGGCTATAGACAGTCTAAAAGTCATGAGATGGGATGAGGTCACCAAGCAGGAGAGTGCAGACTTTCAGAGAAGGTCAAGGATTCAGCCCAGGGTATGCCAGTGTTTAGAGGTTTGGAAATCAGAAGAAATGAGCTAAAAATATCCAAAGGAATAACCACTGAGATAGGAAGAAACCAGTAGTGTGAAATCTTAGAAACCCAAATAATGCATTTGAAGAAAGAAATGAACAATGATGTCAAATACTGCTGATAAGCCAAATAAGACGAGGTCTAAGAATTGACTGTTGGATTTAGCAATATCTTCCATGGGCATTTCTATTTAGGAGAAACATCCGATTCCTTAATAATTTTTTTGGCAAAATATCACTTTCTAATACACTACATAATTTACCTATTTATCTTATTTCTTGTCTACCTAGCCTTACAAGAATGACAGTTCCATGAAACCAGGGATTTTGATCTATTTTGCTAATTAACAAAACTGCATAGAACAGTGTCTGGTCATAGCAGGAGCTCAAAAAGGATTTGTTAAATGAATGGTTTTCAGATCCATGGCAATGTTGGTTTCACATCCACGAACATGTTCCTTTGGCAGTGTTTCTCTAAAATGACTGGGGGTTGTGTTTGCCAAGCCCTGGAATGGTAGGATGGCTTTCCTTTGTTCAAAGCCTGGCATTTTATGGTGCAGCCCAGCAAGTGCAGCCTGTTTGGCAAGAATATCACCCAGCTACTTTATGCCTCCTTATCCAGAACCATATACTCTTCCTGTGAACTAAAGAGAAAAATCCACGATCAGCCAGCCCCTCAGAGCTCAGGATATGTGCCGCATCTCTAATGGTGGAATCACACATCTCAAAGGAAATGGAGAAAAAGGACACTAGGAATCAGATTGGAAAATCCCTTTTGAGAAAGGGATGCCCAAGCCAACTCCCAAATTTTTCAACTTTGGAGATAGGAATTAAGTCTCTTCCATAGCATCAATTGGCTCTGGGACTTTTTCCTAAACCAATTAACCCTACCAAACGTGATTTCCCTCACTATAATATGGAATTAATAAGGTCTATATTGTTGGGCTGTTACAAGGATTGGAGAGAATTATATAAATGAGTGCAGGAGACCTTAATAATTGCTATTTTTCTTATTTCACAATGTCATCCTATTTGCCAAATGTTTTTAGCTAAGAGAAAAAAGAAAAGAGCTTACTTTTAAGGATAGCACCATATAATAAAAAAAAAAGGAGAACTACAATATTTGTCCTTTTGTACCTAGTTTTTCTACTTAGCACAGTGTTTTCCAGGTTCATCCATGTTATAGATAATTACATTTCAAATTGCATTTTTTATGAATGAGATTGAAATCCTGCAATATGTAAACTTTTATATGATGAAAAACCATTTTCATTTTTTTCCATGACTGCTTAATTCATGTTTGTAGTCCATTCCTCCCATCCAAGAATAGGAAATGCTTTTACATTTATTCAACTATCTGGGCCCATCAGCAGAGTCTGAAGTTCTCTTCATATAGATCTTGCATAGCTATATTAAATAAAGCTAGTTCTTTAAATTGACACTGGAAAAAATAATAGTTGAACCTGAGTGGCATCATTTCTAAATTACAGTCATCTTCTCAATTTGTAAAATTCGAAGTTGCATTAAAATTCCACAAGGCGGCAGACCAGATCCATTAAATTGGGCTTATTGCATGCACAGATTTAAATGCATTCTGAAAGTGGCATACACATTCAATGGAATATTATTCAGCTTTAAAAAGGAACGATAGGGCTGGGTGTGCTGGCTCATGCCTGTAATCCACGCCTGTAATAGCACTCTGGGAGGCTGAGGTGGGAGGATTGTCTGAGCTCAGGAGTTCAAGATCAGCCTAAGCAAGAGTCAGACCCCGTCTCTACAAAAAATAGAAAAAATTAGCCAGGGGTGATGGTGCATGCCTGTAGCCCCAGATACTTAGGAGGCTGAGGCAAGAGGATTGCTTGAGCCAGGGAGTTTGAGGTTGTAGTGAGCTATGATGAGGCCACTGCATCCAGCCTGTGACAGAGCAAGACCCTATCTCAAAAACAAACAAACAAAACAAATAAAAAGCATACAACATATAATGCTTTCATTCCACAAAGATGCATGCAAAAAAAAAAAAAAGAGAGAGAGATATTACCAAATTGCTTTCCACAGGGGCTGTACCATTTTGTACACCCACCAGCAATATGTGAAAGTTCAGTTGCTCCACATCCTTGCCAGAAATTGATGTTGTCAGAATTTTTTATTTGAGCCATTTTAGGAGGTGAGTAGTGACATCTCATCATGGTTTTTAATTTGCCTTTTTTTTTTTTTTTTTTTTTTTTGAGTCAGAGTCTCACTCTGTTGCCTGGGCTAGAGTGCCGTGGCGTCAGCCTAGCTAACAGCAACCTCAAACTCCTGGACTCAAGCAATCCTTCTGCCTCAGCCTCCTGAGGAGCTGGGACTATAGGCATGCGCCACCATGCCTGGCTATTTTTTCTATATATTTTTACTTGGCCAATTAATTTCTTTCTATTTTTAGTAGAGACGGGGTCTTGCTCTTGCTCAGACTGGTTTCGAACTCCTGACCTTGAGTGATCCGCCCACCTCAGCCTCCCAGAATGCTAGGATTACAAGTGTGAGCCATCGCGCCCAGCCAATTTTCTTAATGATCAATGATATTGAATATCTTTTCATTGTCACCATATATTCTCTTTGGTGATATATCTGTTCAAGTCTTTTGCCCATTTTAAAGAACTAGGTTGTTTGTTTTCTCACTGTTATGAGAGTGTATATATACATATATATATACATATGTTATGGATACAAGTGCTTTGTTGGATATAGGATTTACAAATATTTTTCTCCCGGTTTGTAGCTTCTCTTTTGTATTCTCACAGAACAAAAAGTTTCAATTTCAGGGCCGGGCGCGATGGCTCAAGCCTGTAATCCTAGCTCTCTGGGAGGCCGAGGTGGGCGGATCGTTTGAGCTCAGGAGTTCGAGACCAGCCTGAGCAAGAGCGAGACCCCATCTCTACTATAAATAGAAAGAAATTAATTGGCCAACTAATATATATAGAAAAAATTAGCCGGGCATGGTGGCACATGCCTGTAGTCCCAGCTACTTGGGAGGCTGAGGCAGCAGGATTGCTTGAGCCCAGGAGTTTGAGGTTGCTGTGAGCCAGGCTGACGCCATGGCACTCACTCTAGCCTGGGCAATAAAGTGAGACTCTGTCTCAAAAAAAAAAAAAAAAAAGTTTCAATTTCAATGAGTCAAATTATCAATTTATTCTTTTATGGATTATGCTTTTGGTTCATGTTTTGCCTAACTCTGGGTCAGGAAGATTTTGTCCTGTGTTTTCTTCTAAAAGTTTTGTGGTTTTACATTTATTTCTATGATCCATAAAATTTTGTACAAGCATGAAGTTTAGGTAGATGTTCCTTTTTTGTGCTCATAATGTTCAATTATACCAACACTATTTTTTTGTAAAGACTACTGTTACTCCATTGAATTACTTTTTCAGCCTTGTCAAAAATAAGTTGGCTATATTTATGTAAGTCTGATTCTGGACTCTCTTTTCTATTCCATTGATCTATGTGTTTATTCTTTGGTCAATACAACAGAGTCATAATTAAAGAGTAGGTTTATAGTAAGTCTTATTGATTGATTGATTGATTGACAGAGTCTCACTCTGTTGCCCAGGCTAGAATGCCGTGGCATCTAGCTCACAGCAACCTCAAACTCCTGGTCTCAATCGATCCTTCTGCCTCAGCCTCCCGAGGAGCTGGGACTACAGGCATGTGCCACCATGCCCAGCTAATTTTTTCTCTATATATTTTTAGTTGGCTAATTAATTTCTTTCTATTTTTTAGTAGAGATGGGGTCTTGCTCTTGCTCAGGCTGTTTTCAAACTCCTGACCTTGAGCGATCCTCCTGCCTGGGCCTCCCAGAGTGCTAGGATTACAGTTGTGAGCCACTGCGCCGGCCTATAGTAAGTCTTAAAGTCAGATAGTATGATTCCATCAACTTTATTCTTCTTTAAAATTGTTCTGGTTATTCTATTCCCTTTGCCTTTCTATATAAATTTAAGAATCAGCTTGTCTATATCTAAAAATATCCTGCTAAGATTTTGTATAAATATCATGTACATGTTTGGTTAGAATTATATCTAAGTGTTGCCATTTTGGGGGAGCTATTGTAAATGAATTTTTATTTTTACATTTCAGTCCCAATTGTTCATTGTCAGTAAATAGAAATATGATTGACATTTGTGTGTTGACATTGTATCCTCTACAATGTTAAACCCTTTTTTTTGTTCTAGAGGGGTTTTTTTGTATATTCCTCAGGATTTTCTATATAGACAATCATGTTATCTGTGAATGGCAACAATTTTATTTCTTCCTTTCCAATCTATATGGATTTTTATTTTTATTTATTTATTTATTTAGACAGAGTCTTACTCTGTTGCCTGGGTAGAGTGCCCTGGCCTCAGCTTAGCTCACAGCAACCTGAAACTCCTGGGCTCAAGCGATCCTCCTGCCTCAGCCTCTCGAGTAGCTGGGACTACAGGCACGAGCCACCATGCCTGGCTAATTTTTTTCTAATTTTAGTTGTTTGGCTAATTTCTTTCTATTTATAGTAGAGATGGGGTCTTGCTCTTGTCCAGGCTGGTCTCAAACTCCTGAGCTCTAGCAATACTCCCGCCTCGGCCTCCCGGAGTGCTAGGATTATAGGCATGAGCCACCTCACCTGGCCCATTAAGCAATTTCTCATCATCCATCCCCCAACCCTTTCAACCTTTCAGGTTTCCATTGCCTATCATTTCACGCTCTACATCCATATGTACACATTATTTAGCTCCCACTTATGAGAACATGCGATATTTGTCTTCATATTATTATTTTTTATATATTTGGTAGAATTTGCCAATGAAACCATCTCAGCCTGGAATTTCCCTTTTTTTTTTGAGACAGAGTCTCACTCTGTCACCTGGGCTAGAGTGCCATGGCATCGGCCTAGCTTACAGCAACCTCAAACTCCTGGGCTCGGCCGGGCGAGGTGGCTCAAGCCTGTAATCCTAGCTCTCTGGGAGGCCGAGGTGGGCGGATCGTTTGAGCTCAGGAGTTCAAGACCAGCCTGAGCAAGAACGAGACCCCATCTCTACTATAAATAGAAAGAAATTAATTGGCCAACTAATATATATAGAAAAAATTAGCCGGGCATGGTGGCACATGCCTGTAGTCCCAGCTACTCGGGAGGCTGAGGCAGCAGGATTGCTTGAGCCCAGGAGTTTGAGGTTGCTGTGAGCTAGGCTGACGCCACGGCACTTACTCTAGCCTGGGCAATAAAGTGAGACTCTGTCTCAAAAA
>VSMD01057036.1:0-27517 GCA_008750895.1 Mirza zaza | reverse complement strand
CGTCTCTGTCCCCTAACCTTGCCTTTGCAGTCTATGCTCCAGTCAGATGGAAACTCTTGCTGCCATTGAACATCATGATCTTTCTATACCTCTGTGCCTTTGCATGGGCTATCTCTTCTCCCTGAGACATCCTTGCCTCCTCTAACCTACAAAGGCTTTCATCAAAACACCTGGATGGGTTACCCCTTCCAAGAAGCTCTGCTTGAAAACCTCCACCCCATGGCTGAGTTAGATGCCCTTTGTGCATGCCTGTATCACACCAGTTATATTAAGAATCAGAGTGACAATTTTCTCAATTGTTGTAAAGTACACAGCTAGTAATATCCTAGAGGAATCAGAAGTTAATTCACTATATATATCATATGTCTCAGTGCTTAGTTCTCTGGGGGAAGGAATGGTATTGCTTCCAAGGGCTATTCCAAACTATAAATTCTTTTGAGGACAAGGACATACACAGGCCTAGTTCATGGTCATTTGTTAAATAAAAAGAACACCGTGACTAGCTACCATCCTTAAAAAAGCTTCAAAGAAAAATTACAGAAATAATCCAAAGAAGTTTTTGATTTTTAAGAACAAATGCCCAGGTTTTCCAAGATGCAGTCTCTGCCACCACATCTTAACCAATTTTGTATTCTCTAGGGTCTGGCACATAGTAAGAATCCAATCATTTGTGGACTTGTCTATATCCTTCATTGTATAAATGATGTCCACCTTGAACTGTAGTCAACTAGGCTTTACAGTGTCACTCAGTGGCTAAAAACAAGTTTGGAATCCCAGCGCTGAGAACTATTAATACTAGTTTGACCACACAATAAAACTGTGAGAGTTTGTCATTTACATACAATTTCATTTTGATGAAACGCATAATCTTTAACTTACTATATGTTCATTTGGAAAATAGACACAGTGATAGGAGACTAAGAAAACCTCTATCATAAAGTTTCAAGTAATGTGTGAAATATAAATACAGTAAAACTTTAAATAGGTATTCAACCAAAGTTTTATTGGGGTTTTATTGCAATCTACTCTCAGCAATAAGGGGAAAACGACCATAAAAACTGTGGTCAGACTTTACCCAACCAAGCGGTTTTTCATGAATGCTGAAGGTCAGTGTATAGTCAGCTCAGCTGCTATTATCAACTTGAGTGCGTCATCATGAATATTTATGCAAGAATGACAAGAGTAAGGCGTCGCAAGATTCTAAGTCATCTAAGATTAAACCATATTTTACATATTATAAATTTTAGGACAGTAAAGTATACCAATACTCTACAATAAAGATTTTTTTAAAATGTGTTGCTTAGCCCTTGTTGAACTAAATTCTATTATTAGCTTATTCTTTAAGTACTCCAGTTAATAAAGGTTTGACTGTACTTCAAGAACTCTGATTTTTCCAAAGATACAAAATTAGTTCTTATTTGTCATGATAAAAATTAAGCTTAAAAGCACATTCACACTTGTCCTTAAAAGCATGTTTACATCATATATGAAAGAACAACTCATGCTTGATGACATGGCTTATATAATAAAAAGTCATATGCAAAGGACAACTAGAGGACAATCCTCCCATCCTCACTTCCTGCAAAAAGCCACACTAGGCCTCGGTGTAAAAGTTATATTTTATTGCCATGCTACAAAATGTATGAAGTTGGCACTGATAGGGAGAAATAGAGACAAAGGATGGAAGGGATAGAGGGCAAATGATGTTGTTACATATACAACAAGGTTTTATTTTAATTAACAGTGGTTAAGTTTTGCCAATATTAAAAATGCAAACCAAAATTTTAAAATGCTGATAAGAAACAGCATTAAAATACAATTTATGCATAGTACAGTATCACTTATGTCTTTTATTAGAGAAATATGGAATGTTTATAAAAGAAATCAACTATAGGGGGTAAAATTCATATTTCATATACAATTTGGCAATGGTAGTCCCACTGTTAGACAATCTTTTATAAAAGAAAAAATTAAAAATCTAATAAGCTACCTTTATACAAAGTTGCTATATTTATGCCTTTATGTAGGAAAAAAACATTTATAATGCAAATTAGGACATACAATAATCTTACAATATTATACAATGTAATGAAAATAAAAACATAACACAAAGTTTGTCCTTTATAAAATGTATATTTTGCATTTACTAATGCAAATGTGGCACACTGGTGACTACTGTACTATTAACCAGTCTGTTTCCATGCTATAATTGTCCAATTGTCAGAATTGCAATTATAATGATGCTACAAAAGAACTGTTATACCCCCAAAAAATGAGGAAGTAAGGATGGGGAGTAGAAATGTAAAGAACAGGAAAGATAGATAGGGTGCTGGTTTGGGCAGAGTATATTGTGGTATGTCATAAAATATTTGTTAAATTTTCAAGCCAAAAACATTTTCTTTACATTCTATAATTTCGTACCAATGCCTTTATTCAAATTTGGCAAACATCAAGGAAAAGGTAATTAGTACCATATACCTCACATATCAGAAATATGAATGAGATGCCAATACATCGCTTACTTCTGAATGATGTCTCTGATGGCATGTCTATTTCAAGAATATATATTTATACACACACACTACACATTGCACAAAACACTTGGGCATTATGAATAAGGAACAGCACAAGGGGAATTGGAAAGTACTTTTTAGCTTGTTAAAACCCTTACTTGAGGCAAAAATATGGTGGCACATTGTTGGGAAATTATGAAAACATAAGGCCCCTGTCCCATTTTTAATAGAACATCATTGAGGTACATTTTTATATGCTGTGCCACAGATTTGGGGTGGGGTGGGAACAGAAACACAAGCTTGTCTTATTCTGATAACATTGAACTGGGGGTCAACATTAATATCTATAAAAACAAAGATTACTTGGCAAATTTTCCTAAGTCCCAAATGTGATCTATTCTGGATATACTGGAAGTAAAAAGCTTTTTGCTGAGTCTTCAAGAGTAAAGTGCATATCTCATCACTCCACAGCAGCAGTAAATAAAAGGAACTATTTGCCAATCTTCCTGGAGGGAGGGAAGGCACCATATTTTCATTTTTAAAGGAAGATGAAACTGGGAAATAAAACACACTAACTAAAAACACAGGTATTACCAATATCAGTTTCCAACCCTGGTCTGGGATAAATGCTGTTATGATCTATATGGTTAAAAGAGGATTACTATCTGGGGAAAAACGTATGAACAATGATTATATTTCCAAAACCAAAAAGTAGAATCACATAGTCTATCAATAGAAAATCTAAAATTAGGTCTGTCTCAGAAAATCTGAGACATATGGCCACAATTATATGCCAATAAAATATCTCATTCTAAAATGCACCTGGTAATAGGTACATTCTTCCAGGACAGAGCTAATGCCCATGACTAGACTACTCAAAAGACAAGGAGTATTCTAAATTACTTTTTATTAAATAGGAACACAGGTGATTTCCAGAAGACATCTAGAAATTAACACCATTTGTATATATCTTCCTAATACTCTTATAGTACCTAAAATCAAATTCTTAGCAGACAAATTGGTCCCATTTTCATTTTTAAAGCACATAGTATTTAAAGCATAAACTGTAATGATTATATTGGAGTTATCTAAAAAATATAAAAACTAATTAGAATCTGGAAGAAAAAAATGAAAAGGATGAAGGGAAACAAAGAATAAAGTATCCAACCTCCAAAATGAATAAATAGATGAGCCCTTTCATTTGGAGATTAATGTTCTGCCTTGACTGCTTATTTCAGAGAGAAGCATGTGCATTGGTTCCATCATAATTCTTACTCCATGTTACAAAAGCCATTACATAAATTTGGCACAATTAGCAATTTACTCAGAAGAAAGGATAAATGGAAAAATATATTAAAAATGGAAACTGCACATCTATACCACTGCTCTTTTTAAGAGAACAGTGAACACTTTAGTAAGCACCAAGTTCACAGGGGAGAAAAAAGGGGAAAAAAAAGAAAATTCTGCTATGCACACAAAATGATAAAAGACACTGATACTGATTTATGATAAAGACACTGAAAATGGCACTGAAAATAAAGACACCTTTAATAATTTATTTTTTAATAATGGCCCCACTCTATTATTCTGCTAATCTGTTCATTGTCCTATGATAGGTTATTTATTGAATAGGTTGGATGCTATATCGCTAAACCTTTTTCATGCTAAATTAACCTTAGTTACTTCTGGTAGATCCAGATCGATATCTCAAACTTCCTCATATCTAGAGAAAACAGTAAAATATTTTGCAAGGTTACCTGACCTTCTTTCCACTCTATCTTCTCTTGTATTCTCTAGTGTTTGGGAAATTGGAACATCCTTAATTTTCCAAGAGTTTGACATATGGACTCTCTTCAGTTTATATAAACTTCAGTTCATTTTGAATCCTAAAAACTATGACACAATCTCATTGCTACAAGGCTTCCAAAGCACATGCTATGCCGGCAACAGTATTAACATTTCATTGGAATCAAAGAATAATCAAAGATCCAGCTACAAGTGAAAGGACAGCAGAGCTGAGGAACACTAGAGTGGGCAGAGTACAACTGCAGCCGTGTAGCTGAGGGAATCACTGCTAAAGTGCTGGGGGGAGTGCCCACAGAGAAAACACAGTACCTTTAGGGAACTTTGCATGTTAAAAGTATCTTCCTTTTTTTCTCAGCTGCTAAAGAGATCACCTATGGACACAAGTAAAATTTAAAATTGAGATAATGTTTTTATCACCTTGAAAAGTAAACAGTATATAAATAAATACTGGACAAGGGCAACCCTGTTATAGTATAACAGTAAGTTCCAAATGAACCTTCAAAACCACAATTTGACAAACCTGCAAACTAAAAAACAACGAACACATAATCTAATTTCAAAACTATATACAAGCACAAACATTTTAAATTGAAAAAGACATTAAGCAACAAAATAAGACATCCCAAACACCAAAGAAAAAAACTGAAGATAAATGGAAACCTAATGGCACAATGCCTCCAGAAAACAATGTGTTGTCAATAATCTATAGGAGAGAATCTTTCAAGAGATTATGATTCAGATTTTCAAATGTTTTGGGGTAAAGTGACCTGAGACTGATTCTTGAGCCTATTGTAATTCTGAGTAAGATATCTGGACATGTCCTTCAAATGACATCATGAGATGAGTAAACAGAAAATCTTATCTCCCTCCTGCCTTTCAACATATCAACAGTAAACCATATTCATGGACATAGGACTCTTTCTAATGACACTGAAGGCAAAGGAGCTGACTGGTATAAAAGGAGGTATGGTACTTCTGTTTTCCTTTACATATGTTTTGGCTCAAGTCAAAAAGCCTTTAATTAATGAAATAAAGGATTCCTCATGTTACATGCTGGAGGCCACATACTGTGAGCAGTGAATCTACAAATTACTTTCAAAGCCTAGAGTTATCTGTTAGCAATACACATTGTCAAGAGGCTTTATAAAAAGTTTTAAATACCAACCATGACTTAGACATGAAAGATATGAATAAGTCCAGGATATTGATAAAAATCAACCAGCATGTCATTCACTTCAACTCTCTTTTTAAATAGGCACTGTGAAAATGGGAATGCTGCTGTACAATGAGTAGTATATAATGAAAATTAGTGTTCTTTAAGGAGTACCTGCTCTACATTAATTCCCTTTAGTTAAAGATGCACATGAAATATTCAGAAAAAAATTTTATCAGTCTATAAAAGGAGTTAGTGTTTAGAAATGAAAATGAAGCACTTGCATCTTCATTTTTAAAAACTTCACAAAGGTGCAAACAACATAATGCTTTCCAGGCTCACATGGGCAGATCAGTACTATTATGTCTAGTTTTCCTAGATGTACCATCGTCTCGTGGCAGTGCTTTCTGCAAATTTGACATAGCAGCAGTTCTCTCGATGTCTATCACAGCATACAGCTCTGTGCGCCTGGTCGGGGTTTGTGGAAGGGGTGTGGTAGGTGTTTTTGGAGTCTGAGGGTTGTCAGAGTCACTGCCACCTTCCAAGTCAACCTGTATGTAATTGAGCTGCCTGTGTTCTAAACTTGGGCGTCTGATATCAAAGTTAAAGACTGTCGGTGTACAGTCCCGACGCCTTGAATATTCTATTTTGTGAGCACTTGCCGGCACTGTTACATTCTCTGTATTTACATAGTTATGCATTGGATCTAGATTATTATGGTAGCCATTTAGAGATGGGGTCTTTGGTCCTAAACTGTCGTCTTCATCCCTACTTAGCTTGCGGGCTTCCCAAACAGGAGGCAAAGATGGTAAATTTTCATAGTTTAACAATGCAGTTCTTCTCTGAGCAGAGTTGTTGATATTCTGGGTATCTGAGGTACTGGTGGATGTCAGACGACCTCTCCTGACCCCTGAGGCACTAGGGATAGATAGCCCATTTATATTTTCATACACCAGTTTGTTAACAGAGGGTGCATCTCTTCGTTCATCACTGTCATAGCCAGTGTCCCATTCTGTGTTATTTGCACCACTTCCACTAACTTGATCTTTTCCAAGTTGCTCCAGTTTCTCTTTTTCCATTAATTGCTTTTGAACAGGGGTTGGTCCTAAAACAAACTTAACACCTTCGGGTTCAAGAAGAATCTGAGGGTCCCTGTCCTCAATGCTACTTGGTTCTTCTTTTGGTGTGTTGCTTTCAGCATTAGAAACCCTCGCCTCCAATGGGACATGCACACTTGTGCGGTTTTTCCGTTCTTCTTGCACACCTGTAGTGTTGACATAGGTATGGACCTATAAGGAAACAGAAAGTGAATGAGTAATTTACTTAAAAAGCAAAACAAAAAAAGCCCGACCATATCGGTTAATTTTATTAACTTTCTCTAAATGTACATAAAAACTTCTGCACCTATTTTTTATTAATAATAAGATGGGAGAAGAGGAAGAAGGTAGAAATAATCTTCCTAATTTGACAAAAGAATAACTACTTTAAAATAACATGCAGCATTATATTTGATGGTGAAACACAAGTGTTGTGTAAAAAAAAATCAAGAACAAAACAGGAATTATCATTTTGATGCTGTTCTAAAAGTTCTCATCAATGCATTAAAACATGATTCAGAAATAAGAAATAACAAGTATTGAAAAAGAGATAAATTTATCATTATTTACTGATGATCTATCTGACTGTATAAAGAGATAAACCCTATTAGATTTAATAAGAGTTCTGTAAAACACATAGATATAAAATAGATACCACCAAGTAAGAAATTATCACTATTTGGAAAAGCTCAATGGCATTTTGGGGAGATAATATAAAAATGTTGGCAAGTTTATACATAAAATTTTAAAGATTCAAGAATGAAATACAAAATTGGGAAAAATATAATTATGGTTAGTAATATAAGAACTCACTATGTAAAAAGCACGAAGAAATTTATTTTAAAAACACTAAAAACCAGATGTGAAACATCCCATGCATGTGGGTGGTTGCACTGGACCACAGAAGATGGTGGTCTCCACAGGAGTTAAAGCTCCTCATAATTTTTGCTTGTTGGAAGAACTTGAAGAAGGACAAAAAGGAGGCGGCGATGGCATAGTTAGCTGGGGCCTTGAAGATGATGAAGATATGACACTTATAAAGTGGATAGGCATGATTATTAGGCCACCAAGGACAAATTATGAAAACAGAATATACAGCTTGAAAGTAGAATGTGGATTTAAATACCCAGAAGCTCCTCCACCAGTTAGATTTATAACAAAAATTAATATGAATGGAATAAATAATTCCAGTGGGATGGTAGATGCATGGAACATACTGGTGTTAGCAAAATGGCAAAATTCATATAGCATTAAAGTTGTACTTTAAGAGCTAAGACATCTAATGATGTCCAAAGAAAATATGAAGCTTCCACAGTCACCAGAAGGACAAGCATACAAAGGTTAATTTTAGTGAATCTCAAACTTATCTTGAATCAACAACCTTCTACTCATGTTAACATCTTGATTAAATATCACAGTGCAAAATATCCACACATTAAGTAAAAAATTCCACCTGGTAAACATGACCTGGACATTTGTAATACCCATTAAATAAGAATATATTTAATATATGTACACCATTATGTTTTCAGATAACAGGAGGAAAAATGCAGCACAATTTTTTTCTCTTATTAAGGTACTGTCATTTAAACATAAACCTGGAATACTCGAGATAGAATTCAGGATTACAAGATGAAAGCATGAAGAGAGGTGTCAGATGGCAGTGGAAGCATGTCTTTTTTCTGAAAAGTAAAAATCTCAAGAAGGAAAAACAGAAATGGCATGCTTTATCCATCTTGCTTAGTGAAACAGCTGCAGTTAAAATTGTTTAAAATAGCAGGTACAATGAATATTGTCACAAATTGTTAATACTTGATGCGGTGTGGGTGCTAACTACCAGTAGTATCAAAAATACGTTCAGGATTGTTTTGATACCTGTATTTATAATTAAAAAAATGTTGGGGGAGGGTTGATGAGTTTCTGTTAAAAGCTATTAGTGTGTGTTACATGTAACAGACATGGTAAATATTTGTTTACAGTCTTTGTTTAACAAACCATGCATTTAATATTAAGTGAAGTCAACAAAAAGGAAATAGGTACATGGATATGTGATTCTGAGATTAAAGATAGTGCTAAAATGTAAATAAAATGTGGAATGTGTCCTCAAAAAAAAAAAAAAACACTAAAAACCTCTTAATGGAAAATAACATATGGTTTATAAAAGATAAGTAGAACTAATTAATACAGAGGTAATGTTCAACCAGATACTTCCACAAAGGAAAACTAGAATAGTCAGGAACACTAAATAGCTCCATAACAATATCAGTAACAATACTTTCCTACTAGTAAGTAGTTCAATAATTATAAAGACTACAATATGAAAAGCAGCAGAAATTCTTAATCCATTGGAGGTTCTTATATGGGAACGGACCTTATGTCTTTCTTAATCTATAGATGTACCTCTCCTGTGAGCCCACAAATTCCACTAATGCTTCATTTCCCTGAACACTTGCATATATTTGAGCACATGCCAGCAAATACATGCTATTTCCTGAGTGTTCACTATAAAAGTAATTTACAAACAGTGAAAGTTAAAAGTATTAGCACAGTAATATTTTAACTCCACACAGTCATTATTGCTGTTAATAAAGTAGCACATGCTTACTTGTTCCTCAGCCACAAGCAAAGGATGTGTAGATTCTTCACCTACTGAAGGCAGGCGAGCACTTCCCACGGAAGGATGTCTGCTTGAAGGATGGGATGAAGCATCTCCAAATGAGGGATAGCGAGGATATCCATTAGGTAAGTTCTGAGCAGCAAACCCTGGAGCTGAATTTTTGTTTATTTGTGTATGGAGAAAGGCAGGATATGGGGCAGGGCAGAGAGAATAAAAATGAATAAGAATCTAATCTGCACTGAGAAGATTAAAAAAGGTATTTCTGGCAAGACAGCAGAAATCAGAACATAAATAGCACCCCCATGCATTTTAGATAATACAAGATATTTAATGTTTTCATTTTAAAACTATTTGAAATGTTTATAACTATAGCTAATAGTTTTTTTTAATTGACAACTATTAGACTTCTGTTAACCAATGGTGACTTCTAGTGTGTTATAAATCAAATATCCATAAATGTCTATAATTCAAAATGTAAGAGGGAAAATGGGTACTTACTTGTAGGTGTTCGAGGTGTTCTGGGGACTTCCAATTCTGTCTGATGATTATTTCTTTCTACAACTGGCTCTTCTACCACATTTATACTATTATTTTGCATAATCTCTTGCAACATGTTAAATAATTCTTCTGCACGGGCACACTTAAAGGCAAAGATTCCTACAAATACACACCAAAAGGGAAAAATGGCTATCATGCCTTTTAAAAAGCTACAGGAATACCTATCAAAGAATAGAACTATAATGCATGCATTCTATATACCAGTAGCAAAAAAAGCCTGTTACATAAATGTCTGATAAACTAATGATTTTCCCTGTTTGAAAACAAACACAAAAGAAAAGTTCACAGAATAATTTTCATTTGTCTAAGGGAAATGGCCCAAAACAAAGCAGACAAAAACCAAGATTTGCACACTTAACACTAGTCTGCTTTTTAACAGCAGAGGGAGCCCAACTCACCACTACCAAGGTGATCATTTACCATTTAATAGGCTCTTTGCTAGGTGTTTTTCAATCATTATCTTACTTATTATAATAATTCTGTAAGATAGGTATGTCCACTCTCCTTTTATAGAGAAGATACAACAGAGGTCATGTAACTCTCCAAGGCCATTCAAGTAGCAGGTGACAAAAAAAAATCAAACCATGTTCTGTTTGACTCCAAAGTTTAGGTTCTTTCCCTAACAAGTTATAACAATATAGACACTTAGTCAATTTAGCAGGACTAATCATTTACTAAAAATCTTAAAGTTAACACAAGCCAAAATCTCTGACATAGAAAATGTGCTTAACAAACACTTGATAAATGAATATAGTTTATTATCTTTTCTTAACAATTCACTTATTTTGGGAATTTTTTCTTTCAAGAGGAAAACAAAACACTATATATAGATTAACTAAAAGAACAAAATTTAAAATAGGATAATATGTGGAAAAAAAAAAAGGCTCTATCTACCTTGTCCAGTTTGACACCTTCGACCACTTTCAAAAGAAAAGAGATTCGAGTCATAGCCATAGCGCCGCAGGCAGAGGTAGTGCCATTTTACCGAGTCACGTTTGCGGGTGTATAAAATCAGCTCTGTGTCTGTAAGTTCCATTATGCCAGAACCTAACTCATTCCCATCATCATCCACATTAATGACCTAAAAACAGAAGGTGACAGCCATACAAATATTTCACCAATTCTTCAGAAAAATGCCTTGTTGCTCATTGGTTAAGTTATTTGCTCATTTGTTAGTTCATTCATCAACCAATGTACGTGCAAGCCATGAACTATAAAACAGTGTAATACCCAGTTCATATCTGTAATAAATTTACCTTCCCACCGGGGAGACAAGATATACAAACACAAAGTCAACACCACAAAACTGTGTATGATTAATTGTCAAATAAATGCAAAAGAGGCTGCAGAAGGCCGGAATTGTGGCTTAAGGCTCTTGAGAAACTTTCATTTAAGAGGAGGAGGAACTTTAGCTGGACCTTCAGTACAATTAAATTTAGACAGGAAATAAAATAAGGGGGAAAACCTACTGGGTCAGGGGATGTAGGACACATCATAAAGATGCAATGCTAAATCAGTACAAAGAAGGTACCTTTCAAAGAGATCAAAATAAGATTAGCACAAAGTTCATATAAGGAAAGGTCTTACACTGCTGAGCTTCAGAAAACATTCAAAGACTAATAACAGGTAATATTTATAGATAAGTTACTATTCCCCTGGGAATGAGCAAAGTGTTATACATTTATTTTTCTTATTTAACCCTCATAATGATCCTAGACTGCATTGTACAAATATGGAATTAAAACTTAATGATAACGTAACTTGCCCAAGGTCACAAAGCCATGAAGTAACAGAAGTGTGACTTACACCCAAGTTTGTGTGATCCAGAGGCTATGATTTATAGCAGACTGAGGTCAGATTACGACAGAGACACTAAATGGCCATGGGAGCATTTAGCCTAAAGGTAACAGAACACCAACCACAGAAGTTTTAGCAAACAAGTTAAGGAATGATGAAAGAGGAAGATTAACTTGATGGTGACTACAAGATGAATCACAGGGTGACTAGAGGTGGACTCCATTTAAGAAATCGTTCAGGCACACATGAAAAGGCCCCTGAAAAATGGCATTTTAAAGACAGTATTACCAGAACTGTGTGGCTATTAGATACAGAAGACCAATGGAAAAGTAAAAAGAGAATTCCATACTGTCAGTAAGAAAAAGTTGTCTTTATTTATTAAACCCAGAAAAGGCAGAGTGGGAAAAAAGGGAAATATAAAAGTCTAGTGATAAAAGTCAGAAGGTAAGATATATTAAATGTAGTAAAAGAGGAACATCCAACTAGGGAATAAGATATATAACTCAACCAGTTTTACTGACCTTAAACTTGTTCCGATGGTTATCTGGGACAGTGTCTTTATCTGGACAGCTACAACAGCTACCCATGGCTTCTTCAGAAGACCATGTGAGCACTACATGAGAAATAATTTGAAAAAAATTATTAGATGTAAGATATAAAAATTCTAACAAAAAAATACTTTAGAAATTATCTAACACACACATTATTTTGATGCAAAAATATTAAGCCCAACAAGGCACATGGCTGAAGCCAGATTTCACACAACTAGTCAATCTTGCTCAATAACAAGAATAAATTTTGTGAGGTGGATGTGATAGAGATCTCAAATTTCTAGTTTAATTTGCAAAGGTCTGCCCATTCTAAAATTATCTTAAAAACAAACCAATTTAAGGTCTCTCATATAATACTATCGAAATATTTATGGTTACTTAATTAAGAGTTAATCATGGAATTAATTAATAATTAAGAGTTAATCACAAAATTAATCCTTTGTGGCTTATCAAGAATTTCATGTTCTTTTCTTAAAAAATTACTAAAGGGATGCTAGACTTCTGGCTTGGCTGGTATTTTAATTCTTATTACACTGTAATATCTCTTATGTACTCCACAAGATAACAGTTCATTGATAAATAAGACATAAAATCAAACTTTAAACAGTACCTTAATAAGATAGAAAGACAACTCAAAATCCAAGCAGTAGTGTAACACACAGAATAGTGACAAATTGATATAGTAGGTCTATTTAATATTCCTTTCCCAAGGAAGGCTAGAGATAAGATGTTATATAGGTGACAATAACTGTTCAGGAACATTCTGAATGAACAAGGGAAAAATTCAAAGCATCACTTACAAATAAGGGAAAGAATCAGAATGAATGTGACAACATTTGAAAAAGAGGGAGAGAAGGAAGCACAGAAGCTACAAAACATTACAAACATAAATCTGGTTGAAACTTGCTTAAAATTATTCAGTGGATCTCCACCACCTTCAAGATAAAATTTAAAACTTAGTATCACCTAAGGTCTTTTACAATCTGATACCTGTCTACAGGTTGACTCTAAACTCTCCCTTCTCTCTGCCTCAAGCCCTACCCTTACACCATCCAGACTGGAACTGTAGTTTTCCCAAAGCACCTTGTTTTCTCACATCCTTGCACATTGCTTCCCTTCTATGTCTCTCCTTTCTCAAGATTCAACTCAGAATACTATGCCTCTAGGAAGCCTTCCCTGACTCAAACCAACTGGTGAGTTACACTTCTCACGTATCATCCCTCTACCCCTGCCCCAAAGCACCCTAGGCTTCCCAGTAGCACAGCATCTCCCACACTTTGTACCTAATAGAAATTGTCATAAGATGGTCTGTTTACCTATCTTCTTCCCTCCACTATGAGCTCTTTTCCAGCAGGGGCAAACCTTACTCAATTCCACATTCATATAATACAATAGCACACAGTAGGTGCCTCAGGCCCTTTTGTGAGCTAAATGGACTGTACTAAACAAATGTGAAGAACGCCTGGCAACTATAAGTATTAAAAAGATGAAAAAGTACTTGTATACTAGTGTATAAACCAAAAGAAATCATAAATATAATGGTAAAGTTAATTAAGACTCAGAATCCTAGCTCTCTGGGAGGCCAAAGCAAGAGGATAGCCTGAGCTCAAGAGTTAGACACTGGCCTGAGCAACAGTGAGACCCCATCTCTATTTAAAAAAAAAAAAAAAAGGACACATAATATTTGGTATTTTGCTCTATGTAATATGCTAGCTAAGTATCATGGTGCAAAGATAAGTCACTGTCTATACCTCCAAAGAGCTATGATTTAAATGGAGAGAGAGAGAGACACACACACACACAAACAGAAAATGCACTACAATAAACCTTGTTGTATTAGAAAATGAGCAGATTACTGTGGGCACAGAGAAGGGAGCAACTAGCTTTCTCGGGTAGGCAGGGCAGGAAGCACTATTTGAGCTGGAAATTAAAAGGAGACCAGAAACAGTATGCTCAAAAACAAAAGATAAATAAGCACTTGAGACAGATAAAAGAAAACATACAAACACAAAGGTCATACTACATTCAGGAGAAAGTGAGGAGTTCAGTATGACTCCACTACTGAGCAGGCTGGAACACAAGTAGTGGCCCAACTATAAAGCATCCTGAACAAGCTAGGGATCTGGGACTTTATCTTCCAACCAACCTGAGGCTAGTGTGCCTCCTATGTTCCCACAGCAGAACAGGCATAACTCTATCATGGCCTTTATCACACTCTATTGTAATGTTTGTTTGCACCACCCACTTCACTGTGATCTCTCTGAAGATAGGAATCTTGTCTTCTTCATTTTCTATGGCACTAAAAGTATATTGCTTGACATAGCACATGGTTTTATAAATGTTTACTTTTTTAAATAGTAATAAATGTTTAATTATAGGAGGAAGAAAAAGAATATTAAAAATTTTTAAATAAAGGGATAATTTATAGAATTTAAAAGTTTAAAAATTTGCCTTGAAATTATGTATTCATTCTCTGCCCAACCTCTTTGTAAAGCTAAAAAGCTAAAAGGTTACTAAAGCATTGGCTTCTGCCTCAAAAGATGGTGATTCGAAGGAATGCTTTTAAACTGTTTCTCAAAAGTGGCAGTAAAATAATCCTTCCACTTGCTACCTGTTAATCTTCACGAGCTAGCTGTTGAGGCAGAACCTCTTGTGTTGGTAGGGATATACAGTCATATGCTGCATAACAATGTTTTGGTCAGCGACATACTACATATACCACTGAAGTCCCATAAGATCATAATGAAGCTGAAAAATTCCTATCGCTGAGTGATGTTGGTGCAGTCATAACGTTGGAATGCAATGCATTACTCACACATTCGAGATGATACTGGTGTAAGCAAACCTACTGTGCTGCCAGTTGTATAAAAGTATAGCATGTAAAATTAGGTATAATACATAAAAATTAACAATAATAATAAATAATTATGTTACTGCTTTATGTATTTACTATGCTATATTTTTTACCATTATTTGAGAGTGCACTCCTACCTATATATTAAAAAAACGTTGACTATAAAACAGCTTCAGGCAGGTCCTTCAGGAAGTATCCCAGAAGAAGGCATTGCTATCATAGGAGATGATAACTCCATGTGTGTTACTGTCCCTGAAAACTTAACAGTGGACAAAATGTGGAGGTGGAAGACGATGATATTAATGATCCTGACCCTGTGCAGGCCTAGGCTAATGTGTGTTGTGTCTTAGTTTTTAACAAAAAAGTAAAAAATTTTAAAAATAGAAAAAAACTTATAAAGAATCTGGGAGCAGTGGCTCATGCCAATAATCTTAGCACTCTGGGAGGCCGAGGCAAGAAGACCGCTTGAGTTCAAGAGGTTGAGACCTGCCTGAGCAACGGAGAGACCCTATCTCTACCAAAAATAGAAAAAATTAGCTAGGCGTGGTGGCACATGCCTGTAGTCCCAGCTACTTGGGAGCTAAGCCCAGGAGTTTGAGATTACAGTCAGCTATGATGACGCCACTGCACTCTATCCAGGGTGACAGAGTGAGACACTGTCTCAAAAAAGACAAATACAAAAATAAAAAAAAGCTTATAAAGATAGGAAGAAAAAATATTTTCAGATAGCTGCACAATGTGTTTGTGATTTAGCAAAGTATTATTACAAAAGAATCAAAAAGTTTTTTAAGAATTTAAAAGTTTATAAAGTAAAAAAGTTATAGTAAACTAAGGTTAATTTACCACTGAAGAAAAAAATTTTTAAATAGTGTAGCTTAAGTGTACAGTGCTTATAAGTCTACAGAAGCGCATAGTAATGTCCTAGGTGTTCACATTCACTCACCACTCACTCATCCTGGGTCAAATTCCAGTCCTGCAAGCACCTTTCATTGTAAGTGTCCTATACATGTGTACCATTTCTAATATTTTTTTTTCTTTTTTTTTTTGATACGGGGTCTTGCTATGTTGCCCAGGCTGGTCTCAAATTCCTGGGCTAAAGCGATCCTCCCACCTGGGCCTCCTGAATAGCTGGAACTATAAGCATGCTATGCAGGGCCTGGTTTTATCTTTTATACTGTAGTTTTACTATATTTTTTCTATGTTTAGATACACAAATACTTACTATAGTCTTACAACTGCCTATAGTACTCAGTACAGTAACATGCTGTACAGGTTTGTAGCCTAGGAACAAAAGGCTATACAATACAGCCTAAGTGTGTAGTACGCTATACCAAATAGGTTTGTGTAAGTACAATCCATGATGTTCTCACAGTGAGAAAATCTCCTAACAAAGCACTACCCAGGACATATCCCTGTTCGTTAGGCAATGCGTGACCTGTACGAGGGGCTGAACAATCTACGTGGGAAGTCCATCCACACTGAATGTTTCAGCTCAGTACAACAATTAGTGAAACGCCTAATATGTGACACAAAGGCCTCATATGCCGTGCCAAGGAGAAAGGATTTTATCCTACACGATGGAAAGCCACTGATGTATTATAAGTAGCAAAGTGAGATGGTGAGATGTGCATTTTAAATGCATCCATCTGTAAGATAAATTTAAGTAGGAGTTTAGCACAAAGAAAATCAGTTTGGGACTATTAAATGAAATATGATAGAGACCTAACACCAGAGCAGCAGCAGCGGGAATAAAAAAGAAAAGGATGAATTTAAGGAATATTTAGGAGGAAAAGACAGTGGTAGCAAGTAGCTGGCTTGGTATAATGGAAGGAAGAGGCAGTTCCCAGCATGGCAGATAAAAGGTGCCGGTTCCATTATCTGAAGTAGAAAAAAACAGCAGTCATCAAGTGGAAGTGATGATGATTTGTTCAGTTTTAGATATGTTAAATTGAGATTCCAGAGAATGACCATGTGGAGATATGCAATAGAGAGTTAAGTACACAAGTATGGGTTTGAGGAAGAAGGTAAACTATTAGAACACACGTAGCATTTAAATCTATAAAATAGAACACACTGTGCAAGAATAGTATGAAGAGTGGTCTATGGTTGAAATTCTGGAAGGATGAGCCAGGTGTAGTGGCTCATGCCTGAAATCCCAACACTTGAGAGGATGAGGTGGAACAATAGCTTGAGGTCAAGAGTTCAAGACCAGCCTGGGCAACATAGTGAGATCCCGTCTCTACAAAATAGACAGGCGTGGTAGTTTATGCCTATAGTCCTAGCTACAGGCTAGGCAGGGGGATCACTTGAGCCCAGGAATTTGAGGCTGCAGTGAGCTATGATGCTGCCAGCCCAGGCAACAGAATGAGACCTTGTCTCACCAAAAAAGAAAGAAATTCTGGGAGGATACAAATGTGTTTAAGTATAGGAGCAGAGAGAAGCCAATGAAAGAGAAAAACAAGACTAGACAGAACAGTACAAACTAAGAAAACAAAGTATCAAGAAGGAGGGCACCATCCCTGGTGGCATGGTAGAGAGGGTTACCAAACCAAGCGAGCAGGAGGAAAATAAGGAGGTAGCCCCCAAAGGATAGAAATTAGTCTTTCAAGAACTGGCTGAGAAAAGAAAGAGTAGAGCATTTTGCAGGCGTCCTCAAACTACAGCCCACGGGCCACACGCAGCCCACCGAGGACATTTATCTGGCCCGCCTGGTGTTTCTGCCACCACTGCCTGTCCTGCTTAGTAGCCGACTTGTCCCGGGCCCACAGTGAGCATGTGTGGAATATGCGCCTCACTCTCCAATGGCCCTCCAACAGTCTGAGGGACAGTGAACTGGCCCCCTGTTTAAAAAGTTTGAGGACCCCTGTTTTAGGGTGTGGACAGATACAGGGTTCAAAAGAATATGTGGCTTGAGTTACTTATTATAAGATGACAAAGATTTATGTAGGCTTGTAATTAGTAGGTCAGAAAAGGTTAAGAGTATAGGAAAAAACAAAGGAAAGAGAAGAATTAATTGACAGGTCAAGACTGAAGGGGACACTATAGAAGGTGAGTTTTGGGGTCCAGGTTGAGAGGTTTACCCACAGGAGGTGGAATGCTTCATCCTCTAAGGAGAGGGAAGAAATAAGGATTGGTGGAACATAATAGAGACACTGAAGTAGAAAACATCTACCATCCTGAATTTCCTTTGTAAAACAGAAGGGAAGGCTTGCAGAATGAGGGACTTGAGAGAATGGCAGGATTAGTCACCAAGGAGCTACCCAAGAAAAGGCAGCAGGATTATTAAGTAGGCTGTGATGAGAGCTCAGTGGAGGATGCAGAGCAAGATCATTCTGTTTTGCTAGCTGTGCTCGTAGTCCAAAGGATAGACAGTTCAGCTGACACAGAGTCAGAGAGTAGGAGGGCAAAGATATTAAAGGACGTTGGCAATAAAAGGGTTTGAAATGATGGACCATTAGGTCCAGTTAGAAAAGAAGTATAGAAAGAAAAGGACTAACAAATAAGAGAAAATGGAGGCAATAAGGAATAGGCAGCCTCAATAAGGCTAAAGAATAGGTTTAATATGAGTAAGGGAATGAAACAGCTAGGGCACAGACAATCACAGTCAATCTTCCAACTCCTGGAAGGAGACTTTTTTTAATGTGACATTTTTGCCCAAATCTCTGATTCTTCCTTCTCAACCACAAACTCCTATGCAAGGAGGAAAGCTAGGTACTAGATATTCTGCATTTATGACCACCGGATTAATATTTGGAGACCACATTTGAGTTATGTGAAACCTAATAATATACACTAGTATTGTAAACACTTTGATGAACAACCATGTGATCTCATCAGCATATACTCCTCCAAGTTCATAACACAGCAAATGGTTTTATTATGCTCCCTCAAGAGAGCAACATACAAAAGTAACTAGGGTACATTTAAGAACAAAAGGTAGGCCGGGCGCAGTGGCTCACGTCTATAATCCTAGCACTCTGGGAAGCTGAGGCGGGAGGATTGCTCGAGGTCAGGAATTCGAGACCAGCCTGAGCAAGAGCGAGACCCCATCTCTATTATAAATAGAAAGAAATTAATAGGCCAACTAATATATATAGAAAAAATTAGCCGGGCATGGTGGCACATGGCTATAGTCCCAGCTACTTGGGAGGCTGAGGCAGTAGGATTGCTTGAGCCCAGGAGTTTGAGGTTGCTGTGAGCTAGGCTGACACCATGGCACTCACTCTAGCCTGGGCAACAAAGCGAGACTCTGTCTCAAAAAAAAAAAAAAAAAAAAGAACAAAAGGTAGCTTCTGTTTGGGACGATCAATCTGCAACAAATTTGCTGAATATTTTAAATTAGTAAACATGTCTTAGTTTAAAGCCATTTTCCCTTATTATTTGAGGGTGGAGGTGTCAGCAAATCAGGAGGCAAAATGGTTACATTCAAGAAAACATATTAAATTCTCTAGTTTAAAAAATAATTATAAACTTCGTGATATTTTAAATAATAAACTTCAACTTACCTAGATCTGGCCATTAATAGTCTTAGCCTCTGCTGCAGCATCAGTTTAATCATACTTTAAAATACCATGTTTTCTTTGTTTGCTGACTTAACCTAAAAATAGTAGGAAAAAAGTTGAGAATTTCTTATTTCTTTTAAAATAATAATTTTCCTTATGAAATTTCTGTCAGCACTGTTAGTTCAATTAATCTGTTTAAACAAACTCAAAAGTATTAAAATACTAAAAATAATTAAATAAAAATTATTTAATATGCAAGATCAATTTTTCAGATTAATATAATATGTACATGTTACCATTCCTTTTCAAAAGAAAAAGCAAGAATGCAATAGTTTAAATTTTGTGATGTTTCTGGCTTCTCCACTATAGCTATGACACTGGACAACTCATTTCTCTATACTCATCTCCTCAGCCATAAAATGAGGGGTTAGACTAAACCACCTCCAAGGTTCCTTTCCAGCTCTAAAATTTAGTAGCAGACTAATTCTCGGTACCTGCTGACTTTTCCTAAACCTCACTCACAGTCATTCTTCTTAAAGAGCTGACACTCTTTAAAATCCACCTTCTGCATCCTCCTGTTCCATAAGACCACCCCAGAACCAATTCAGGGAAGTCAGTTAAATCAGAAAACAGACTGTATGAACAAGCAGAGGACAGTAAAATTATAGTGATAAATTACAGCCTAGAGTCACAAGAGATCTTAATATATTCTTGAAAATTTTCTGGTCAATTTATTCACTCTTTACACAGAAAAAAATCAAACTCATTCAAACAGAAACTACCTATGCTGCATCAAGCATTGTGTTAGGGGTTATGGGAACAGTCTCAGTTTAATCTACATCTTAATCAGAGTTAACAAATATGATTGATACCCAAATGTCCTGTATATAAATCAGCATGCCAGGTGTTTGCTTACACTCCTTGTGAGCTGCTGCTGCTACACCTCATTTTAAGATGAATAGCAATCTAGTCCTTCCTCTTTACTATCCCTCTTCTTTTCTGTAGAGGCTCAAACATATATCATATTTTGTCTCTGACTTGGAAAACTGCCCCAGGCTGAGCTAATTCTGCCATAAAACCACTTCTCTAATGTGAATATATATTCTCTTTGTCCATCTCTCTTTTCTAAGAGATTTCAGCCAATTAACTCAGGAAAATCTCTCCTCCCCTCTTTCTTCATTCCACTTATAAGCATTCTTCAACCCCCATCCTGAAATGAGTTTAATGAAAATAAATAAAAATAAGAGAAATAAGATTGATCCATCTATATCTCTATATCAATGAAAAGTCACAGCTTTGGAATGAAGCTAATTATATTAAAGAATCAGTACGTCAACCTATAAAGTACTTGAAAATATTAAAAAGCCCTCATATGAATCTCTAGAAATTTATTAATCTGACATCTTTTTGAGGATCAATATTCATTCAGTTTTATTGTTTAATTATTCTGATTATTAACACTGCTCAAGTATTATGGAGTTTTTGCTTGCTTTTACTGTTTTTCAGTACAAATATCCAGCATCTCAGCTGTATCAGGGATAAAAAGACATTTTGTGCCTCTTTTAAAAAGATACTTTCTAGAAGAAAACACATTCTGAGTTCCAAACAACTTAGTATACCAAAGCACTCCTGGAATGAACATAACCCAATGGACTACGGATGTCTTGCCTTTGACTTTTGATTATGAATGCCTCAGATACTCTTATGACTTCTTAACCCCCTTTGGTTTCTCCCCACTGATGGAAGACTATGAACTAAAAGGTAATTGGGAGGTGGTGAGAGGGAAGAGGTGGTTATTGCCACTATGTGGAGCTATAATCTTACTGCTGTAACATGGATGTTTTTCTACAAAATAGGTCTAACAGTATGAACTATAATGCTTACTCAAAAAGAATATGATTTTACAAAGAAAATAATCAAGAGGCTAAAAATTACACTAAATCCTGCCCACTACCACCCTATTTTTGTACAGCAAACCAATTTTACAGCCCTTACTATATGCTGGGCATAAGAGTCATTTAGTCCAAACAGGTAGTTTGACCTATGAGGAAGACACACTACCAATATTTCCGTGTTCCAAATGAGGAAACCAAAGCTTATTACAACAGTTAGGTAGTTTTCCCAAGACCGATAGCTGATAAGAGGAAGAGTCATACTTAAATCCTCATCTGATTCCAAAGCCCAAGCTTTTATTAATTAATACGTGTAAAAAGCTTAAAACTGTGCCTAGCATACAGTAAGCACTCACTAAATATTAGCTATGGAAATAATAATAATAAAACAATGCGGCCGGGCGCGGTGGCTCAAGCCTGTAATCCTAGCTCTCTGGGAGGCCGAGGTGGGCGGATCATTTGAGCTCAGGAGTTCGAGACCAGCCTGAGCAAGAGCGAGACCCCATCTCTACTATTAAATAGAAAGAAATTAATTGGCCAACTAAAATATATATAGAAAAAATTAGCCGGGCATGGTGGCACATGCCTGTACTCCCAGCTACTTGGGAGGCTGAGGCAGTAAGATTGCTTGAGCCCAGGAGTTTGAGGTTGCTGTGAGCTAGGCTGACGCCATGGCACTCACTCTAGCCTGGGCAATAAAGTGAAACTCTGTCTCAAAAAAAAAAAAAAACAATGCTATATGCCTTTGGCAGTCAGTCAACCTTTCTATGCCTAAACCGCCTCATTTATAAGGCAGAATTTCACAGAATTACTATGAAAACCAAATAAATTCTAGATATAAAGACATTTAGAAAAGTATATAATGTTTTAAAAGACAAGGCATTATTATATCACAACTACAGGTAAAATCCTGTCTCTGCTATCATAAAGGAGCCTTTTGCATTTATAAGCACAGAAAGCCTAGAACTTAAGCACCATCCTTATAATAAGTGTTATATTAATAAATTTAGTAAAGCTGTCCTAAATTATTCCAATATGATTCTTGTGGAATGACATGTAAAGAGAACACTGAACTCTATTCACAAGTGTGATTATAAATTTGGTGCTTAGGAAGGTATATTTGCTCTTTCAGTTCCCCAGCACTGAGGGTGAATTTATCTTATACTACAGTAGCTCTGTTCAAATACAGCCAGGACAGAATATCTATAGTTAGAAGCATAACAACATAAGTCTAAATTCTGGGCACAGCTAACTGCCATTTTTAATTATATTAAAACAATCAAGAGAATGGCATTCAAAAACCATGCTCTTTGAGTCTGTGGTCTGGCTGTTTGTGCTTTTTTTTTCTTTTTTCTTTTAAATCATTGGGTAGGTCTTTTATTATTTATACACATTCTTTTTCTGTTTATTCTTAACATTGACAAGAATTTTTACATTTTCCTGAGGGACAAGAGTTTAAAAAAAAAAAAAAAAAACTAAGGAGGGGAGAGTCTCAGTACATTCTGCTAGTTACCTAGACCAGAGCCGTTATGTGAAAAGTAAGGACACCTGCATAGTTTCCTTGTTAGCTGAAAACTACAAAGGTATGAGTATTTTTAAGTATCTATGCGTGAATATGGCTATATCTTCATATTCCTAAATAGATTTTTCTTCCCTTAGGTTTTCTATTATAAGAGCAATGTTGATGAACTGCTTCACAATTCATAACTCTCCACCCACACCCACCCCCCTTTTTTTAACTCTTGAAAAAATATTTTACATTACTTACAAATCACTTCAATATCTGGTACTTTATTTTCTGGAAACTCTTTATATCTAATCTAAATTCCTTGTACTGCAATTTAAACCAGATTCCTCTCATTTCTGTTTTCTCTGTAAGAGATAAGTAAAACCAGGATAATCAAGAAAGATTACACACATGCTTATGTATATTTAAACTGCCATCAATTTATTTTTCTGTGGATAAATCTAAAATATTAATAAAGTGGCATTTCTTTATTTCAGACATAGTTGCTTGAATTAAGCTTACACAACGTTACTTAGTAGATAAATGTAGATAAATGATTTGTAAGCAATTATCAATATTAAAGAGAGCATTAAAAAATGAATTCATTCATTTCTTCATCCACTCTCTGAAGCATCCAACAAAGTTATTTTCTGAGCACCTACTCTCTACCAGGCACTGAGTTAAATGCTAGAAATAATGATAAAATGACGCATTCCCTGATTACAGGGAGCTTACTGTCTAGGGAGGGAGACAGACAAGAAAATGAATACAAGGCAGAGTTGCAGACCTATGCGCCATTAAACATTCAACTAGAGCAGAAGAAAGGGCAGAAGTAAGAATAAAGAAGACTTCCTGGGAAAGCTGGTCCCTAAACTGTGCCCTGAAAGATGGGTGGGAGTTACCTGAGACAGGGGCAATCCAGATCCAGAAGAATGCATGCAAAAGCCCATGGGCCTAAAAGAACACAGCTGCCTTCAGGAGCAGCAAATAGTTCCCAAGAGTTAAAGAGTGTAGAGTATGCATGAGAGATAGGTGGGAAGGTAGGCACATGGCCACTTCACTAAAGGTCAGTCTGCACTACTGAGGGTAGTTCACATTCTCCCTTAGAATCTTAAAGAAATCACTAACATCCTATCAAAATACTTTCCTATAGAGGCAGAAAATCTGGATTACATACATGGAAAATTTATCTTAAAATAAATTGGTAAGATTGGTAAGAATAAAATTAATAGTGTTTTACTGTCTGTGATGCCCAAAATAGTAACCTTCAAGTCATAGCATCCACCTATAAACATAAACATTCTCCCATAGCATTTGGACTTGCTGTGAATGTCACTGTAGAATGACTTGAACCTCAGAATCTCCCCTTCCCTTTCAGACTTAGAAAACTCATCCACCTTAGCCCTATATTTCATATTGAATCTGACAGTCACTTTAATCATGCATTTTGGGTTTTAGGAACAGAAATACAAGAAATATGTGTATAAATGCATATATAGATTCTTGTGTGTATATTATAACAATTTTATGTGTATTTGGCAAATACTGAGAACATGTTACTAAAATGGTTTGCTAAAAATAGAACAAAAAAAGCTAAAATGAAAGACAATAAAAATACAACCTCTACAATTTTTTTTTTTTTTTTGAGAGAAGCAGAGTCTTACTCTGTCACCCTGGCTAGAGTACAGTGTCGTGTTCATAGCTCATTGCAGCCTCGATTTCCTTGCCTCCAGCAATCCTGTCACCTTGGCCTCCCAAAGTGCTGGGATTACAGGCATGAGCCACCATGCCTGGCCACATCTCTACCTGCAATAGTGCTGGTTCATAACTCAATCCTGGAGTCATCCTTAACCTTGGAATATACCTACACCCAGAGACATTGGTGTTGAAAATTTACACAAATCAGAATGCCCATAATCTCTATCCTAAGATATGTGCAAACCCAGCAGATGAGTCGCTCTGCCTTAGCTAAGTCAATGATGTAATCAGTACCAAGGGCACCAATCCCAGCACCTTCAATCACAGGAAAAAAATATATCTTCAGCCTTCTGAACTCTCAAAAGAACTCTTAGTTTAGTGCTTTACATTACAATATAAAAATATATACAGGGAAATCAAATACTGTCCTCCAGCAACATAAAATGATGAAATTTCTATGAGAGATCATGTAGCTCTTTCCATTAAAAATTTACAGATTGCACCACAGAAAGCAGAGATGTGATTTTAAGGTAATAGTAAGAAAGTATAGGCATTCTCTAGAAAGCATTTGTCATTAACTCAAATATATTTGATGAATATATTACATCTTATAGAAATAAGCTGTCTATAAACAATGCTTATCAGAATTCCATGTTTGTATTCAACTCAATTATGATTTTTATATACTAATTCTTACAACTGTGTCAAATTAATAAATGATCACTTAACCCTCATAATGAACCTCTAGTTTATAAATTTACTAATAGACACTAATCCCCTATCAAGGACTGAACCCTAGAATAAATACTTGCTTATGAAAAATCACACGTCATACAAAACCTTTAACCCAATACCCATTTACTAAAATATACTGTGAAATTCAAAGGAACTGCTATTTCCCAAATAAATGCCATATTCTTCTTACTATAATCACTGAGTAACTTAAAATCAATTCAGTTTTTGTAATACTACACCTGTGCTTTTAGTTAATGAGAGTTTACTAAACTGAGCGACAGGAGGAGGTAAAACCTCAAGTATGAATTTTATAATATTTTCCTCAATATCATATACCTAAGAATTCTTAAAAAGCATTTGACTTTATGGCTTTATGTGCCCCCCCAGCCCCCATTTTTTTTTTTATTTTTTAAAGAGACACAGTCTCATCACCTAGGCTGGAGTACAGTGGGGTGATCACAGCTCACTGCAATCTTTTTTTTTTTTTTAAATAGAGTCTCACTCTGTTGCCCGGGCTACAGTGTTGTGGCATCAGCCTAGCTCACAGCAACCTCAAACTCCTGGGCTCAGGCAATCCTTCTGCCTCAGTCTCCCGAGTAGCTGGGACTATAGGCATGTGCCACCATGCCCGGCTGATTTTTTCTATATATTTTCAGATGGCCAATTAATTTCTTTCTATTTTTTAGTAGACACGGGGTCTTGCTCTTGCTCAGGCTGGTTTCGAACTCCTGATCTTGAGCGATCCTCCCGTCTCGGCCTCCCAGAGTGCTAGGACTACAGGCGTGAGCCACCGCGCCCTCACTGCAACCTTGAAAGCCTGGACTCAAGCAATCCTTCTGCCTCCGCCTCCCAAGTAGCTGGGACTATAGGCATGCAACACCACACCTGGCTAATTTTTAAAATTTTTTGTAGAGACATGGGTCTTGCTACATTGCCCAGGCTTGTCTCAACTCCTGGCCTCAAGTGATCCTGGAACCTTAGCCTCCAAAAGTGCATGAGTCATTGTGCCTGGCTATCTTCACTTTTTATATAATATCCTTAAGTCGAACTAAATAAACACTAACAATGGATAACAGAAGTAAATAAAAAAGGTATTTATCAAAACTGAATACAGAGGTATATAAATAGAATTTGCTGTAAATCTCCATTTCCTCACTCAGGTGGATATCATGTTAGTTACTAAACTAGTATTAAAAGTCTAAATATTGACTATGTGTATATAAAATATGTATGTATATACAAACACAATCTGCTGCTCAAAATAAACTAAGCCAAATGCCAAGCAACCCTAAATAACCCCCAAACAAATTGTTTCATGAAAAACTCATCAGTTTCTGCATTTAAATCAATCTAAAATACTCTTAAGCATACTCTCAAAGGAAACTAAATTTGCTTCTTATTTTCTACTTTTAGAGCAAAGCACTCAAAATTATGGTTATAATCTAGCACAAAACAACTCACCTGACCCACTAATGAGAGTGCTCTATATAGTCACCCCTCAATATACATGGGGTATTGGTTCCAGGAACCCCTGCATCTACTAAAATCCGCCCATACTCAAATCCTACAGTTGGCCCTGCAGAATTCACGTATATGAAATGTCGGCCTTATGTATACACAGGTTTCACCACCCCCCAGTACTGTTTGGTTGGGAAAATACTGGACCTATGCAGTTCAAAGCCCATGTTGTTTAAGGGTCAACTATATATATATTTGCTAACATGTCCCACTTTCACAAAATGCTGACCAAAAAAAGTTAACCAAAAAATTTTGCATCAGAGTACATCTATCCATGTGATTAACTTTTATGGTGTCATTAACAAGCATTATTCAAAAAATATTTTATGGCCGGGCGCGGTGGCTCAAGCCTGTAATCCTAGCTCTCTGGGAGGCCGAGGTGGGCGGATCGTTTGAGCTCAGGAGTTCGAGACCAGCCTGAGCAAGAGCGAGACCCCATCTCTACTATAAATAGACAGAAATTAATTGGCCAACTAATATATATAGAAAAAATTAGCCGGGCATGGTGGCACATGCCTGTAGTCCCAGCTACTTGGGAGGCTGAGGCAGCAGGATTGCTTGAGCCCAGGAGTTTGAGGTTGCTGTGAGCTAGGCTGACGCCAGGGCACTCACTCTAGCCTGGGCAATAAAGTGAGACTCTGTCTCAAAAAAAAAAAAAAAAATTTTATGACAGAGAAAAAATGTTTATGATATAAAGTTAAGCAGAAAATAAAGGACAA
>VSMD01057033.1:0-110158 GCA_008750895.1 Mirza zaza | reverse complement strand
GCTCAGTGTTTGATTTTTTCTTGCTGATTTTCCTGAGTTCTAAATAGATTCTAGTTATCAGCCCTTTTTTTTTTTTTTGAGACGGAGTCTCACTTTATTGCCCAGGCTAGAGTGAGTGCCGTGGCGTCAGCCTAGCTCACAGCAACCTCAAACTCCTGGGCTCAAGCAATCCTGCTGCCTCAGCCTCCCAAGTAGCTGGGACTACAGGCATGCGCCACCATGCCCGGCTAATTTTTTCTATATATATTAGTTGGCCAATTAATTTCTTTCTATTTATAGTAGAGATGGGGTCTCGCTCTTGCTCAGGCTGGTCTCGAACTCCTGAGCTCAAACGATCCGCCCACCTCGGCCTCCCAGAGAGCTAGGATTACAGGCTTGAGCCACCGCGCCCGACCGTTATCAGCCCTTTATCAGATGTGTAGCTTGCAAATATTTTCTCCCATTCTGTGGGTTGTCTGTTTGCTCTCTTGACAGTTTCTTTGGCTGCACAGAAGGTTTTTAATTTCATTAGGTCCCATTTGTTTATTTTTGTGGTTGTTGTGATTGCCTTTGGGGTCTTCTTCATAAATTCTTTGCCTAGGCCAATGTCCTTGCAAGTTAGATGTGTTTCTTGAGGGCAGCAGATACTTGGCTTGTGTTTTTTTATCCATTCAGCCAGCCTATGTCTCTTGAGTGGAGAGTTCAAGCCATTCACATTTATTGAGATAACTGATAGATGGGGAAGATTTCTGTTCATTATGTTGGGTTGAACTTTGTTGCTTTGTTTTCTCTCTTGAGCCATTGTAGTGTCTGGGCTTTCACCTTTAGCTTTGAGGAGATTTACATTCGTGAGTGTTTATTGTGCTGATCCATGGGTAACACTGTTTTGAGTACTTCTTGAAGGACTGGTCTTGTCTTGGTGAATTCCCTCAGTCTTTGGTTATCTGAGAATGTCTTGATTTCTCCTTCATATACAAAACTTAGTTTTGCAGGGAATAAGATTCTAGGCTGGGCATTGTTCTGTTTCAGAAGAGTGAGAATGGGGCCCCAGTCTCTCCTTGCTTGTAAAGTCTCAGTAGGGAAGTCTGGCATTATTCGGATTGCTTTCCTTTGTATGTTACTTGCTTCTTTTGTCTTACAGGTCTTAGAAGGGCCTATTTAGTTGATATTTTGGCCAGTCTCATGACTGCATGTCATGACGTCTTCCTGTCTGCATTGAATCTCCCAGTGGTCCTTTGAGCTTCGTGAACTTGTATCTGGAGATTTTTAGCAAGGCCTGGGAAATTTTCCTGTATTATATCTTCAAATAGCTTGTCCAACCCTTGAGTGTTGTCTTCTTCCTCTTCTGGCAACCCTATGACCCTCACATTAGGTTTCTTCACATAATCCCATATCTCTTGTAGGCTTTGCCCTTTTCTCTTGTTTCTCTGCTCTATCTCTGTGACTGATTTAATTGGAAGGTGTTATCTTCAGTCTCTGAGATTCTTTCTTCTGTTTGATCTACACTGTTCTTGAGGCTTTCTACAGACTTTTGTAGTTCCCTGAATTGATTCTTCATTTCCAGGAGTTCAGTTAAACTTTTCTTCATTGTATAGATTTCTTTAGTGAACTTTTGTTCTAGGTCCTGGAGGCTTTTTGTAGTTTCTTTGTGTTGGTTATTGAGTTGTTCTTGCAGGTCGTTGAATTTTCTTATGATCCACATTCGGAATTCCTCTTTTGTCATTTTGGTTGCCTGATTTTGGTTGGTGTCTGTTTCTAAGGGGCTGGTGCTCCTCTTTGGGGTGTGGTTTCCATTTGGTTCTTCATATTTCCAGAGTTCCTTCGATGATTTCTTCCCATGTCGATCGGTTGTTGCTTCTTTCCTTTAGGTTTTCGTTTGGGTATTCACACGCCTTATTTAGTTTCTGAGCCGGTAGGTGGTGTCTGTAGTTGAGGTTCGACCACTCCCTGTATAATGAGTCAGTAGGTGCCGTGAAAAGGGTGTGCAGGATGTTCTCCTTGTCAGTAGGTGGCGCTTGCCCGGAGGAACAGGCTATGCTGTTGTTTTTGTGTCCTGTGACCAGCTCTTGTTCCTCTGGAGAGGCACTCTAGTGCCTCAGGTGGTCGGTGGGGCCCTGGGACTTCCAAGTGTGTCCTTTTCTCCCCCTCAGTGAGGGCTGGTCTGGGAGAGAGTCTGGGTGGAGCTGGGTTGGGTAAGCCTGCCCTCAGGCACCACCAATGTCGTTAGCAGGCGTCAAAGTTCTGTTCTCTGCTTCCAAGAAAAGCTGTCAGGGAGGGGCTGGAATGGGCCTGCTCAGCCAGAAAGTCTGTGTGTGGGGTGGGGCTGTCTGAGACCTGCAGTCTGGAGCGGGCCTCACTTCTTTCTACCGTCCCCAACTCCGCAGCTACTCCTGGGCCTCTGCCAGCAGGCCAGACATCACAGCACCAGGCCTCCCCTGGCAGTGATGCTGGCCGGGAGGTTCCCTGTGCAGGAACGCCACCTGGGCTGTGTGCAGGGCCTCCCTTTGGGAGGAGGGTTGCCCTCTAGGACGCTGATCTGCCCCCGAAGGCACACACACCTCAGTAGGCTGTTCGCATATATCCCTTCTGTGCCCCGGGCAATGCGAGACCTGGGTGCAAGGGATCTGGTCTGCAGGTCTGACCTCTGGGCCCCAGAGTTCAAATTATATCCCCACCAGGGAGAGGAGTGCCTGTCCCCATTCACCCACAGGGAGCCCAAGCTGGGTCTATGTCTCTCAACCTCAGTCTCTGCCCCGTTCTCCTGGGATCACCGTGCCAGCAGCACCTGGGAGGGCTGGCGGATGGGGAGCTCACCGTCTTAGTTCCCCTCAGTCAGCTGTAGGGCCCCAAAAGGGAAGGTTCTGTTCCCTGGAGGTGCCTCCGGTTGGTGGCTATATTGTCTCTCTCGGCAGTGGAGGATAGGGTCGGGGGAGGGGAGAATGAGGCAATATGGCGCCTGCCACACGGCTCGGGTCTGTGCACAGGGAAGTGCTCTTTGGGAGTTGGGAGCCTGGTGCCGTGTCCGCTACAGGCTAACTGCTCACTGGCGGTGGCCGTCTCTGGGCTGGTGTCCGCAGGTCTCTCCACCCCCTGGGGCGGCCACCAGCAGTCCGAGATGCAAGGGCGGGGAGAGTTAACCGCTCCAGCTACCCTTGGCAGCTGGTCTCCAGATGCTCCGGACGGAGGTCTCTGCTTCCAGTTCTCCGCAACCTCCTCCCGTGGAGCCTCCCGTGGTCTCAGGTACCCCTCCTTCCGACCCTCAACCGATGTGTGCTTGTCTTCTTGCTTCTTTCTTCTAATTTCTGCTAGAATCTGTCTTTTCTGCAGAGACACTCTGTCTGGCGGTGTTTCTCATCCGCCATCTTGATTCGGATCTCCTCTTTATTTTGAATTGACTTTTTATTTGGAAGTAATTTCAAGCTTACAAAAAGTTGAAAATTAATGCCACGTGCAGTTGCGTATTCCTGTAGTTCTGGTTACTTGGGAGGCTGAGAAAGGAGGACTGCCTGAGGCCAGGAGTAAGTATGATGCATACATTTTTTCCTGAACTATTTGACAGTAAATAACGTCATGGCCCTTTACCCCTAAATACCTCAGTGTGTATTTCCTAAGAATAGAATAAATATTGTCTTATAT
Source organism: Mirza zaza (assembly GCA_008750895.1). Classification (NCBI taxonomy): domain Eukaryota; kingdom Metazoa; phylum Chordata; class Mammalia; order Primates; family Cheirogaleidae; genus Mirza; species Mirza zaza. The sequence goes on along the minus strand of VSMD01057033.1, from coordinate 106,543 downwards.
AACCAAAGTACAGTTATATGCCATATCCTAATTTTGTCAGTTCATATTCTAATTCCAATTTTCCATATTCTAATTGAATATTTTAATTTTATCAGTTAGTCTAATAATATCATTATAATATTTTCCCCTCTTAATACAGAATCCAGTTTAGGGTTAGGTATTACATTTAATCGTCAATCTCTTTAGCCTTTAGTTTCATGGTTGTGACAAGAGGTGGTTCTCAGTTTTTATTTAGCCTCAGTCTTAGGTACCTCTGCACCCAGACATCAGATTGGGACTTTCTTAGTGCTCTGGCATCACTCTCCACCTCCCTACCTATGGCAGCCAAATTCTGCCTTATATTTCTTGGTGGTACGTGGCAGTTTTGAGTGGTCTTGAGAGAATTCAGGTGGAAGGTAAATAAAGTTTGGAAAGGTATGTTGAAATTAGGGAAGAAATTTTAAATAAAAAAGATTCTGTTTGGTCCTGTTTATTTGCTAGATGTGGGCTGCAAATTTGGCATTAGGTTTTCTAGAAGCCAATTCATATTGGGAAACAAGAACCCTGATTTACGGTGTCTCTAAGGTAAAAACAAACTAATTGAACATGGGAAGTATCATGTGGCCTGGTATCAAGATCAGAGAGAGATATATGCCTTGAGTCCTTATAAAGAGGACACTATTGATTGACATCTTCAACAATACCTTTACACAGTAGTTTCATTGGGCTGTCTTTTAGAATGTCCCTGAATGTAGGCCAATTGCCTAATATTAAGTGCATTTCCATGAGGAATAGAAATTATTTGATTTTGTGTCTACTGTTCAGAATTATTCTAAGGTAAAATTAAGACCAGTGATTTACTTGTAGAACTCTTCTTCAAATGAAATTTTATCAGGAAGCACCATATATAATATAGGAAAACATGGAGTTAAAGTGGGGTGGTATACCTAGAGTACTACTAGCTAGGCTCTCTCCCTTTCTCATTTTTCTGAAAGAGTCTCTATTGTACCTCTGCAATATGATTAGAGCCTTGAGCACCTTATAAAAACTACTGCCTGGAGAAAATTGGTGCAATGGATAGCCCCAAATAGTTTTCCACAAATGTATCTACCTGAACTAAATTCTTATTTTGTCCTCTATTAGTATTTCAACTACATTATTTTAAATTGTCACCCCTTTTTAAAACTCCTTATTAAGTATCATTCCCTTATTCTCAAACTCTGACCTTTCCTTATACTTCAGAAGTAAATTTATTGTACTTTCTACAAAAGCAAAACAATACAAAACTCCAGCTTTTCTACATATGTCCAAGAAAGAGATGAGCCTTTTCTTATTTAATGCTAATATGTCTACCTGTCCTCTAGAGCCTATCATTTCCTACCTCCTCTGGACGGTATGCCATTAGTTACTCCCATCTTCTGGGAGTCTCTCTTTCTTTCCTAGCGCCTTTTTATAATCTTAAAAAATAAACAACCACCAAAAAAAACCCTTTCATCTACCCAGCATCCTGTTTTCCTCAATAGCTGCTACCCCTTTCACCTCTCTTGCTAGGCTAAGCTTCAAAAAGTAGCATACATTTCTTATATTCCCTTTACTTCTCATTCTTTTGTTTATTTTAAAAATTCATATATGAATTTATATAAACATATGTAAAATTTATATAGAATTAATATAGTAAGTACTTATGTTATCAACAAATATAGGAAACAGTATTACAATACAGTCGAAAGCCCCTGTGTGCTCTTCCTTGAATATATATCTTTTCCTCCCCTCTGAAAAAACCATTACCCTAAATTTGATGATGGTTATTTCAGTACATTTCGTTTTTACTTTTACTGCCTATCTACAGATCCCTAAACAGTGTAACCCGAGCTTTTCAACTTGGGTACCATGAGTGACATACACGTGTGCTAGTTACAGTGACTTTAAGACCAGCCTTGTGTGTTTACCCTGGTGTACCACACAAATGGCACTTTCTGTGTGCCACGATGTAAAAAAGTTGGGGGACACTGATATGTAATATTATTTTGTATATATTATTTTTAAAACTGATCAATATTAATGTAGTATATATGTTCTTTACCCTTCTTTTTCCATCTAACATTATGAGATTCATCCATGTTAATGCAGGCAGCATTTTTAATTGATGTATGGTATTCCATTATATGACTTCATCACACTTTACCCACTTTTCTATCAATGGGTATTTATTTAAGCAATCTATAATTTCTTGCTTACAAATAATGTTACCATGAAGCTTCTTATATATGTCTCCTTGTATGTTAGTATTTTACTGGAGAAATATGCCTTGGGGTGAAATTGCTCAATTATAAGGAATCTTTAGCTTTACCAGATTTGGACAAATTGTTTTCCAAAATGGTTATTCTAGTTTACATTTACTAATGGTTTTAAAAGCTACCTTTGTTCCCATGCTCTCTGAACTTTGATTTTGTGGTATTTTCAGTTTTTAAAAAAGTTTTGCAGTTCTGGAGATAGAACTGCAAAACTTTTTATTCAGTTCTGAAGATGGGTGGTGGTGATGGTTGCACAAGATGAATATACTTAATGTTCCAGAACTGCACACTTAAAAATGATTAAAATGGTAAATTTTACATTATATATATTCTACCACAATTTAAAAAGTTTTGCTAGTCTGATAGACATGAAATCTCGCTGTGTTTTTTTATCTACTTTTCCCTGATTACTACTGAGATATCTTTTCAAAATATGCTTTTATGGTTTATGGTTTTTTTCCCTCTGAATATTTCATGTTCGTATCTTTCATCCGTTTTTCTTACCAATTCTTGAAGGTTCTTTATTCTGGGTACAATTCTTTTCTTGGCTGTGTGTGTTGCATACATTTTCTTTCAGTTATATCTGTCTTTTCTGTTTTTAAAAATCATACCTTGATAGACAAAAGCATTTAATTGTGGTGTGTATCACTACAATTATTTAGTGTAGCAAATAATTGTAGTTATTTTTTTCCTTATTGATATGTACTTTTTGTGTTTTGTTTAAGAACTAGCTCCTAAGATAGGGCCATAAAGATATTTACCTGTATTTTTTTCTAAAAGTTTTAAAGTTTTGTTTTTTACATTTTGGTCCATAATCTGCTTAATTTGATTTTTATGTTTGGTGTGAAGTAAGTATTCAGCTTTTTCCCCCACATAGCTAATCAGTTACCTTAGCACTATTTATTACACATTCCTTCTCTCCCCACTGATGTATAGCATCACATCTTCCATATCAGGTTTACATATTCATATATGTGTGGATCTATTCTTAGGCTTTTTATTCAGTCCTGTTGGTTAGTTATTTATCACTGTACCAGTATTACACTTAAAGCTTTATAATAAAGTTATCTGGCCCAGCCAAAATTGTCTTAGCTATTCTAAGTTCTCTGTTCTACTCTGCAATTCTAGAATTCTTTCATCAAACTCCACAGTTGGGATTTTGATTGGAAATGTAGGTATAACCCATTACCCAAATTTAGTCTGTTCCTGAAATTGTGTAGATACTGAAGCTTTAGAGAACCCATTTATATTTTATTATCTTAAAAGGGGGAATTAATAACTGATTTCCACTCTTTCCAAAACCTCAAATAATTTCCCCCAATTATAAAAATCTTCTTAAACACCTATATAAGATTTCTGTATAATATGAAGCTTTAAAAATATCAGTTCCTTAGTTATTTAACACTGAACTCATTGGTTGATATGTTTTTGGATAGAATGCAGTGATAATTGTACAGTATTAGACATTTCTTCTATACTGCTCCAAACATATACCATAATGTAAATAAACTGTGAGAAAATATGTTAAAGATATATGATTAATGCAAATAACTCTTGGCTAATAACTAAGGGCATTTAAAAATGATAATTTATTGATTTGAAGAGTTGTCTGAGTGAGATTTGGTGGTGAATCAAGGTGTGTGGAAGGGATCTAGCAAAGGGGCTTACTATGAGATCCAGAGAAGTGGTGAACAGTTTCCTCTTGTCAGCTCCTGAGAGTCCAGAAATAGATGGCTGTGAACCATTGTCTGAAACCTGAGATCAAGCAGTGAGATGAAAAAAATCTCAAATTGCATGTCTCTTTGTATTCCTTTTGCTTATGGTTATAGCATGTGAGCACAAAATATGATCCTGTCAGGGAAATAGCTGAAATACAACTACTGAGTCTCTCAGATTCATAAGCACCTTAAATGTGCACTCATGCACATTTCCTGATAGTTTCTTCATTTGAATATGACTCCTGGTTTAAATACTATGCCTTGTAACAAATACCCAGATATCAAAAATTTTTCAAGTGAGGAACATTAGATGTATAGATTAATTTGGAGAGAGTTGACATCTTTTTTTTTTTTTTGAGACAGAGTCTCACTTTGTTTCCCTGGCTAGAGTGCCGTGGCATCAGCCTAGCTCACAGCAATCTCAAACTCCTGGGCTCAAGCAATCCTCCTGCCTCAGCCTCCCAAGTAGCTGGGACTACAGGCATGCACCACCATGCCCAGCTAAATATATATATATATATGTGTGTGTGTATATATATATATATGTATATGTATTTATATTTAGTTGTCCAGCTAATTTCTTTCTATTTTTTTAGTAGAGATGGGGTCTTGCTCTTGCTCAGGCTGGTCTCAAACTCCTGAGCTCAAACTATCCTCCTGCCGCCTCAGCCTCCCAGAGTGCTAGGATTATAGGCGTGAGCCACCATGCCTGGCTGAGAGTTGACATCTTTGCAGTATTTGGTCTTCTCTCTATAACCATGATTTTATTTCTCTACTTATTTAGTTTTATAATTTTTGTTATAAAGGTATATAAAGATATATAGGAATACAATTGATATTTTTATGTTGCTCTTATTAATTTATCTGTAGATTCTCTTGGGTATTATACAAGCATAGTCATGTTTTCTGGAAATTATGAAGTTTTGTTTCATCCTTTTGTTTAATTTTCTTTTTTATTATGTGTAAGATATGGCTTCCTGGACATTGTTGAATACAAATGATGATAATAAACATCCCTGTCCCGTATTTTCAAGGAAATTCTTCCAGTGTTTTATCATAAGTATAATGTTTTCTGTCTGGTTTTGGTGGATATCCTTTATCAGATTTAAAAAATTTCTCTACAATAGGCAGTATCCTATAGTGGTTAAAAATGGGTAAGAGTCCAGACATGTTGCCTGGATGCAGCTCTTAACTTGCTTGCTCTGTGACTTCAGAGAAATCACTTAACCTCTTTGTGCCACAGTTTTCTCAACTATCTAATGGTGGTAATAATTGTCCATACTTCATACTGTAGTTTTAAAGATTAAATGAGTTAATATATGTAAAACTGGGTTAAATGAGTTAATACATATAAAACACTTAACACTGCATCTGGCATGTAGTAAGTGCTGTGTGTTAGCTATTTTTATAGTTACTGTCATAAATCCTTGTTTGCTAAGAGATTTTTTTTAATTTTATTTTGAAATTGGAACAGATCTTGAATTCTTTAACTGACATTTGATAGACTCATTGGATTTTGATAGTGCCTTAATATTAATATTTGTTGAGCTTAATAGAATTTCAGATTTATGCTATGACTAGGATTTAATTATATGTCCTTTTAAGACTTGGCATGTTTGGTGGTAATTCCCAATTTTATATTTATTTCTGAATCACCTTCTATTAGTTCTGTTGATGATGCTGACCTTACCTGCCTAGCCATCCAACCATATAAGCATACTGCAGTCATTAAAGAATCTGTTATCTAATGCCAGGGAAATGTATTCTTACACTTAGTGCAACTTCTTACTTTGGGTGTATTTTGGTATTTTACTTACAGACCAGCTGTCCATTTATAATTCTGAGACTAAGCGAATAGAAGTCAGTTTAAAGTTACCAGATGAATAAGCAGTTTGGGGAGAACTTACTAACATAATAAATTTTGTTTCTGGGCTTTCTTTTGAAAATTCACTATTGTTGAAAAGTCTGTGCAGGAACAAACTTTATAGAGTTATTCGTATACAGCTGGGACTGAATTTATGGGCTGCCCTTCTAACTTGCTGAAGAGCTAAAGATTGACAACTGCTTTCATACTGCATTATCTAGCTTGGCTTTTAACTCCAAGAGAACTATGCTCACAAATTGATGCTCTGTTCCTTTGGGGTTGGTATAGAAGCATTAAATTGTACTAAAATATTCATATGTGAGTGCATTTAGCTGAAAGCAATTGACATTCTATTCCCAAGAGGACAAAAAGAAATGCTGTATGGACCTGAGGTCCGGAAGACACCCTGAGCATGTTTCTTAAAGGTAGTTACATGGCCTGGATGATCAAAGCCCTTACAATGAAGCTTAAAATGACAAAGGAGAAGTTGTAGAATTTGTAAACTGTGGTTTGGATATATAAATTGTTTGGTTGTGTAGTAGTTAAAAAGTTAATTGCCAAAAATTAGGAGTTCTAATTATATCTTTGGTTTGTTTTCTTAGCTAGTTTTTATTAGACTGATTTCTCCAAACATTTATTCCAGAGGACAAATATCAGTGAAGTTTTTTTTATCTATTATAATTTTATTATATAAAGTTAAAGATTTTAAGTTTCAGAGAGTCTATTGAATTCTTTTTTACATGTGTATGGTAACTTTAGAAGTACGCCACTGATGATGATAATTGACATGCCTTGTACATAGTGAATCTAATTTAATAGCTGGCATGAAAATCAGTAAGAGTACACAGCAAATCTTTGTTGAAGCTATCTTGGTGTGGTAACTTGAAAGGAATAAAACTATTCCAAATTTCTATCCTTATTCTAACTGTGTAGTTTTGGTTCTTTAATATAAAAACTAATTTATTTTCTCATGTATGGCTTCTCACATGTAAATACACACATGAATATCAAAGAAGACACTGTACTAGAAGGAAATGTTTATTCAATGGATAATTGCTTATTTAGCATATGTAATTTAATATTTGTGTTTACTTCAGGCCAAAGATATGAGTACTAAGATGTGCAGAAGAACATTTTAATAGTTTAGTTTAATTATGTAGTAATATTAGCCAGTCTTAGTCTGAAAGGGAATTTGGGAAATGGTATTTGGGGCAGGAGGAATGTATTCCATTTACTTAAAGTGAGGTTGCTTTAGAAGATCTCTAGTTAGTTTGGATATGTAATAAATTTATTATCTTCTTACTGGCATTAGTTTTTTCCCATTTTATTAGCTCTACTCAAATTCTTAGAACTTTAGAAGGTGTTTCAAGAAGTCTTTGTGTAACTTGGGCTGAACTTCACAGCTTAGGTTGCTTTTTTTTAAAAAAAAAACTTTTTAAGAACAATTTTAGATTTAAAGAAAAATTGTGAAGATAGTGCAGCAAATTCCTATAAATCTTGTACCCAGTTTCCCCTGTTATTATTATTTTTTAATGTTTGTTAACTATATTTTTTATAATTATCAAAACCACAAGATTTTAGAATTAAGTTTTTTGAAGATGGAAAATTATCTGAAGACTTCTGCCAAGGTGATAACTTTCTAATGACTTTTTTGTTGTATACCATAAAATTTGACATCTTAACCATTTTTAAGTGTACAAGTAAGTGACAGTAATTATATTCACAATGTTGTGCAACCATCACCACTGTTTCCAAAAGTTTTCATCACCACAAATCGACACTTTGTACCCATTAAGTAATAATTCCTGATTACCCTCCACCTCAGTCCCTGGTAATTGCTAATCTACTTTCTGTCACTAGGAATTTGCCAATTCTAGATATTTCACATAAGTAGAATTAAACAATATTTGTCTTTTGTGACTCACTAATTTCATTGAGCACATTTTCAAATTTCATCCATGTTGTAGCCTGTATTAGAACTTCATTTGTTTTTATGGATGAATAATATTCCAATAATCTGTAAATATTTTATTTATCTATTCATCTGTCAATGAACACTTGGGTTGTTTTCACCTTTTGGCTATTGTAAATAATGTTGCTGTGAACATTCACATACAAGTATCCCTTTGAGTTCCTCTTATCAATTCTTTGGGGTATATACATAGGACTGGAATTACTGGGTCATATGGTAATTCTATGTATAACTTTTTGAGGAACCTTCGTATTGTTTTCCTCTGGTTGCTTTGTAGCTATCATAGACTTCTTGACATAGAAGTTGTCTTAATAATGTTAGATTAAACATCAAGAAAGGCTATGTGTAAGCATTGACCTACTAGCTCTTAGTAATTTGGGAAATAAGTAGCTTGGTAAGTGCAAAGAATACTACTTAGAAGTCAGTAGACATAGGTTCTAGTGCCACCTTTGTTCCCTGGGGTCTTGATTTTTTTCAGTGATAAAATAAAGAGATTGCATAGATAATTCCAAAGATTCCCTACAACTCCAAAATTCTACATGATATGTAGAATTTAGTAAGTTTGACTTGGATCAGTTAAAGAAGCTTACTGATAAAAATTTTGATAGATAAACTTATTTGATGTGCTAAAGTGCAAAGCTTTGTAATAGACTTGATTATATATCCAAGTATTTTGATGTCACATATACAAATATTTCAATATGAATTAACCATCTGAATAATTTTAGATGGAATAAAATAATTTCCATCATTTCTGGTATACTTGAAGTATATTTTCCCACAATGGAAAGAAAATCTGTGAATTAGTATTGAAGCTAATTAGGTAAATGCAAATCATTTAGTTGCAAAATAGTTAAATATTAAAATATTTTAATGTGAAAATATTAAGAAAAACTTGTTCAGGTCCTATAGATCATATGTAATCAAAATCTGCAGTTAAAAAAAGTACTAAAAGGGCAAGGGCTGAAATTTCACTTTTTCTAGTTTACATTTAAACTTTTGAATTGCATGTCACAATATAGTTAATGTCTTTGTTTGAAAAAGTCTCTTAACTTTGTATTTAAGCAACTGGGTTATTAAATTTACTTTTTGAACAAAAAAAATGTGAGTTACATAATGAAGCATAGGCTAGTGATATGAATTGCCACTTGCTTTGGGCATGATATAACCAGGCTAGTTGTGAAGAAGACATTAGCTTGGGTCCCTATACCTCCTAGAAAAGGCGGGCCGGTAAAGAGCACATGGAGGAACTTGCCTCTAAGAATGAATTTAAAATTCCAAGGAATCTTTTGACTACATATTCTTTGACCAAAAAGAACCAAGCACATCTACTGAGCCATGGGATGTCCACTAATGAGAAAACTCTTAAGAGGCTAGATAAGGACTGCTGTTTTTTCTTCCAAATTCATTTTTCGGCTTTGCTTCTAGACATTTATTTCCCTTTAACAGTTATTTGGAACAAGATACTGGCTTCATTGAAAGCCAGGTCAAAATATTTAGTTAAAAAGTTTTCAGTGCAGCTTACATAAATTAAACAAACATCAAAAACAAGAAATAGTTTCAGAGTCCTGCCTCTTCTATGACAGTCTCTCTGATGTCTTTGCAGCTGGTGCATGTGAGTGGAGGCTGCACTGGAAGTGTCCTACTGACATGCAGGGGTTGACAGAGTCCTCAATCTAAAGGGTGTAGCTTATGTCGTTATTCACGATGAGGAAACTCAGAGCTAATGTACAAATTGATACTCCTAGTAACATGGGTTAAAAGCCAGTGTTAGCTAAGGTTGACAATGTTTTCTTTAACATGCAAACTTAATTTGGCTAGTCATCTGACCTAATCTTGTTTTAGAGATTTTTCTCTAAAATAAATATTTACTGGAGTTTTAACAGACTGGTAACTTCAGTTAAAGCATGTTACCAGTACTGTAACAATACTGAGTCATAATATGGTATAGTAGCAAAAGTACTGAATTTAGAATCAAAGGACTTAGGTTAAGAAGCCTGCCTTTTAAGAGAGTAGAATGGTGGTTGCCCAGGCCTGGGAGGTAGGGGAAATGGGGAGATGTTGGTCAGAGGGTACAAAGTTTCAGTTACGTAGGACGAATGTTCTCAGGATCTATTGTACAGAATGGTGATTACAGTTAGTAATACTGGATTGTATACTTGAAATTTGTTAAGAGAGTATATCTTAAGTGTTCTCACTACCAAAAAAAAGGTAACTATCTGAGGTGATGGATGTATTAATTAGCTTGATTGTGGTAATCATTTCACAGTGTACACATATGTCAAAACATCAAATTATACACATTAAATATATACAATTTTTACTTGTCAAATATACCTCAGTGAGGGTGGAGTTGGGGAAGCCTACCTTTTACTAGATGTGTATAAACTTGGACAACACAGCAAGCCTGCCCGAGCCTCTGCTTTCTCTTCTGTAAAATGGGAGTAATTTCCACTCTATAGAGTTGTCATAGTTAAGTGAGATAATGTGTTTAAAATAGAGCATAGTTACTGGCATATCATAGATAGTATTATACATGTGACTGTGATGATTAGTATGCTGTCTTGAATTCTGATAAAACAGAAGCTAGTCTTAGTTAGAGAAACAATGTCTGACAGATGGGATATAATTTCAGCTTCAAACCAAGAGTGTGGGTAAAATCTTCCATTCGTGTAATACTCAGTTTAACCAGAATCCTGCCTGAGAATGCCATAACACAGGCAGACAGCTGTTTGAGGAAAGAGCCACAGATAATTGTGCTTTGTGTTTTGGGGATTCTTCCAAAAAGAGAAGAGACTTAAACACAATTTGGCAAACAGAGGAAATAGTTTGTCCATTTAAATGAGCAGCAGGATGAAATACAGCAATATTAATGCACAGGAGGCTTGCAGTAATTAGAAAATACAGTTCAGTTAATCCATTTCTCAAAGACACATTCGTTATTTGCTATGATAAATTCATTTAACTCCTAACCTTGTATTTGTCCTGTGTGTGTGTATTATGTTTTAGCCATGATAGTTGCTGTTAAGGTTTTGTCTTTGTAGGCTGTTGAGTAAAGAAGGTTGAGAAAGCATTTGCCATTCTGTAAAACTCTTATCCTGGCTGAAGCAGTCATAGGAGAATTGTTTTCGAGCACATAAACATTGATCTTGATCCTGAACTCTAATTTAATTAGAACTACTTACTTGATGTGTTTAAAAGTTTTTTTCTTTAAAGAAATGTAGTTTTTCATGTTCCTCCCCCACCTCTATCTAGAAAAGGAAACTTTTGGTAGAAAAGAAATTTAAAACATTTTTTTTAGAGAGGAAGTAACATTGGCTTGGTTTTTCTGCTCTGAATGCTCTAGATTTAACTACTCCACTCATATTCATATTTCATATAAACAAAAGACTAAATGTTTAAATCTCTCCGTTCTACTTTGTTTAAAGTAAAGTGGATCTGAAGTTGCTGCAGGCAGAATACTGTTACAATTCCAGAAAAAAGTGAATTTATGAGTTTATGTCATAAACTTATATAATTTCACCTTCATATGTATTTTTTTATATGGCCAACTTGATACGTGTTGGTACCTGCATCTGGGATATGTATCCCAGCACTAAGATGTTATGGAATTTATTAATATTAATAAATATTATATAATATAATAAATATTAATATTTATTAAGAAATGTACCCCAACTTCCTAAGCAAACACTGTCTAGGAAGTTGGGCAGAAATTATGACAGTACTAAATGCAAAGAAGATACTAAAGTTATCAGTGAAAAGAAATTTTCCCAATACATTACCCCAGAAAAATTACATCATTAGTAACAACTTAACTTGACTATAAATATAGTTCAAAGTGAAATTTATTATAATTGGCTGTCTTCTGTTCTATCAAGAACTAATAACACATTAAAAATGGCTTCTAATTTAAAGATTTAGTGGTAATTTTAGCAATAATGATAGCATTATAGTAATATCGAACATATTTTGAGCAATTCACATGCATTGTATTATTTAAGTCATCACAACAATCCTATTAGCTGCAGGTATGCATCTGCATTTTATACACGAGGAGATGGAACCTTTGAGAAATTGAATAACTTGCCTCAAAGCACAGATTGATAAGTGGGAGAGTCAGGATCTGAACCCTGCTCTTTCTGATTTTTTTTTTTTTAGTTATAACTGTGATTAAATAAAGATAGTGATTGTTTTTGCTAATTTTCAACTTTCTTTAGTTGAGATCTTAGTTCATGAATTTTCTGTCATTGTCTTCTAATGTGCATTTAAAGTTATAGATATCTTTCTAAGTATCACTTTAGCTGTACCCTACATATTCTGATATACCTACCTTTCTTGGCATTTTGTTCCAAGTGTTTTTAAATTTCCATTTTAATTTTTTGACTCATATTTTAGGTATTTTTTTGAGAATTGTGAGTTTTTAAGGATAGATTTTTTTTCAAGTCTGTCTAGAGTTTAAAGAAAAAAATAAACTAGAGAACAAAATTTGATAGTTGGAGAGTTGCTTTTTAGAGTATAAACTTACTATATTAAACCAGTAGTTTTCATGTGCTTTTGGTTTTCCCAGAGTGGGCCACACTACCTGAAGATTGATGGACTTTCATCCTCTATTTGTGACCTTCTCCATTGGCTGCTCTCTTGTTTAATCTTGCTGCCTCTAATGTTAGTCTTTGGCTCTGCCATACTGCTGACTTTCCTTTTTGGTTCACTCTCTCACTGAGTTTAAAACAACCTATAAATGGTCTTGCTCTGAGCCAGTACGGCAAAGCAGACACACAAGACTAATGCCATTCTCTGTCTAGATCTGTTGTCAAACCATTATCCATAGTACCCTAGTAGAGCTTATGAGAAGGCTCTTCTTTAGTTTGTTCTGTGGTAATTTTGGATGTGTACTGTCCAACATGATAACCACTAAGCTATATGTGCTATTGGGCACTTGAAATGGGATTAGTGTGAAATGAGACATGTTATTAAAATTAGTTTTACCTGTTTCTTTCTGATGTTTATTTTAATGTGGCTACTAGAAAATTTAAATATGTGGCTTATAAGATATATGGATATATTGAATGAATGTCTCTGTTTTGGACTTAACAAACAGTGTAGGCTAAAATATAACATGCAGGTATAGGGCAGCTTTCCCTTTAGCTTCTGCACTAAACTCTAGAGAAATAGAATTCAGATAGCAGTCTTAGAATTCCAGATTTTCAGCACAAGGTGTGGGTAAAGCGGGAGTAATGTTAATACATACTTACTTTCTGAAGAAGGCAGCTAAAACATAATCATCCATGAGAGAACTCTCTGACCATGTTGAATCTGCCAGTTGGTTAGATTTTTGTAAAAGTATGAGGATTTCATTCCAATCATCCTTTGTTTCTCAGACATGCCACCAAGCCAGAACCATTAAACCCTGCTTTAAAAAGCTTGTTTTGTCTGAAGGACTAAGGGAATAGGAACAGATGGGCACAGATTGCAAAAGTGGGCCCCTGCCTGGCAGAAGGTAAAGATTTTCCCTGGTCTGCTTTCTGCTCATAAAGCACTCTCCTTTTCTCAGTAGCAGGGACAGAAAGTGAGGGATTACATGAGAGGCCTGAGCTCTCTCACACTTCTTTGCCGTTTTCCTTTATTTGATTACAAATTTTTATGACTTTGCCCTTGGCCTGTATTGTTAGACCATGAGCTTCTTGAAGACAGGGGACAGAATTAGTTATCTTTGTATTACCTGTAAGGTACAACAACAATATCAACACCAGTAAAATCAGTTACCCAGTACTGCTCAACTCTTTCCTGTTATGGCACACTTAGAAAAGTATAATGGTTGTGCCACAGGGGATTCTGGCCACCAACACTTCCACTAGTCCATACAACTCTTCTTATGAATGACAAATTACCCTCTTTTTGAGCTATTTTACTGCCATCTGTTGGAAAATTATTGTAATAAGAATGCAGGTCTGTAGCGACTATGATACGGACGGTGCCTCCCTCCAGAGCTGTTCAGTGTACAGCCTGTTCAGCTGTACATGGTAATCCCGAGACCACCCCAGGAGCCCACCTGGCCAGCCACTGGGCTGAGGGAATCAACGTTTGAACAAATTTTAAGCAGTGTGTACCAGTGTGTCTTGGGAAACCAGATACTATGCTAAGGACTGAAGCCTTTGTAGTAAGTACCCTATGAAGTAGGACTTCTTAAAATCACAATTTTTCAGATGAGCAAAACTGAAGCATGGAGAGTTTAAATACCTGACCCACAGTCATATGTCTATCAGATGGCAGAGCTGGGATCTGAACCTAGGCAGTGATTCTTCAGAGCCTAAGTTCTTAACCACAGCAATATATTCCCTTGGTAAATCTCTGTTAAATCATATCAGATGCAGCAGGTTCTGAGTGCTGTTGCTGTTTCTATCTCAGCCCACTGTAAAGTGGTTTAGACCTCAAACTCTAAGTTCTTGACATGAGACTATAGCTATAGGGTTTTTTTAGGTTTTGGCAAAGAGAAAGGGATTTGTGTTTTCTTTTGCCAGTCCTTGTTTGTGTTAAGGTACTACAGTGCCCTTTATATTTCAGAATAACCTCTGGTCCTCTTCCTGTCCTGTGACTTTACTTCTTCCCACAGTCGGCATTCTTGCATCACAGAGTGACCACCTGAACTGCTACCAGCCATGTGGGTTGATCTGTTCTTTCCCTCTTCTAGATTGTAAAGCCTCTAGGACTATCCCTCCTTTCTCTGTCTGTTCTTTTCTTTAATCCCACTTGTTTTTGAGCACTTAATTGCTCTTCTCCCTTCCAACATCTCTCATTTTCTCTCCAAATTATCTTTTAGATTTAGAAGGAAAGTGCCTCAGGGCAGGGATTGTCTTGTTATGTTGTGAAGCAGTATCCCAAGTGCTCCATAAATTAGCATTTGTGACGAATTTTGTACATACTAATTATTATTATTCAAATACAAAAATGCTTTCTGAACCATGAAGAATTAGACTAGGATATTAGTCTAATTGCCTGTACATGTTTTTTAAAAAGGAAGAAAAAAGCCTCTCTTCCTACCTGAGAAAGCTATCTGAGCCTCAGAACAGCAGCCAAAATCCCTGGACTCCTCTTGTTTCAGTGCTTTTACATTTGTTCAGAGAACCGTGTTTGCAAGACAGTAGAATAAAGTCCTATTGGTCATGTTGATCCATTCGGATTATTGATGCTGATCGGAAAGGTAGAAGTAGCCCTGAAGCACTTGCTTTTGGTTTGTTCTGGCCCAGAATCTGTTATTTCCTTAGTGACATTTATGGTTAAAGTCAATGGAATTCATTTTGGGAGAGGCAGGGGGTTTAAAGTAAATTTCATTTATATTATATTTATATTTGCTGCCAGAGTGAATCAGCATTTTTATTAGCATTTTATGATACAAATGGAGCTTTTAAGACTTGCTGAATTTTAATGTAGGCATGTATGTCAGAAAGACTCATTTATAGGGCTATTGATCTTTCCAGTGCTTGCTTTGAGAGCATACCTAGAATAGTGGTTAGGAAGAGTGCTTAGTAGGACAGTTTGTCTGTTTGCTTAGCTAAAAAAAATTGCTTTAAAAATCTTTACATTAGAATTTGTTGGCCTGGTTTTCCTAAATATGAGCTTTAGTAAGTATATGTTGATTAACAGTTTAATGAATGTCCTTTATAAATGACATGCTAGTCAGAATAAACTGGAATAACCTTAATATTGAAGTTACCTACAAATCTTAAATAGAAAATAATTGTGCTTTTTCAAAGAAAAGAAGCTTGTTTATCAGTCATGTGAGTGTCCGTGTCTGAGGAGACAGTATACTGCCTTATTATAACACCTTATTGCATTGTCCAAGTGTGTATGGTCATAATTGACACACTGAATACTTTCAAGATAGGATCATGGAGCAATTGCTTTTTTATCCTCACCCATACAGTTTACTTTCTGCGGTGTGCTTCACCACCCTAAGACACGGTCTCTCTAAGCCAAATTGCTCTTACTTATCTTCAGATGTTTGGTAACCATAGAGCAAGTTGAATCAGAAAACAAACTCAGCTCATTTTTAGATGATCAACTCACTTTGAGGACTAGATTGTTTCCTTTTCCAGGTTACACAGTGGTATCCTGCTGCTTTGGGAGCAGTTGGCCGCTTCGTTCCTTTAAAGACAAGGTCTAGGGATAGCCCACCAATGTGCTGGGCAGTTACAGGGTTCAGACTGCCAGAGGGTTGAGAGATCACCTGTCATAGTGGTTTTCATTGCAGCTCTGGCAGTAATGAGAGTATCTTGGGGAGTTTTTTAAACAAGCCCCAATCCTGGGGCTGTCCTCTTCTGTTTACAGTTATAGAAAGTGAGGCCCTAAGAAGGGAATTGACTTGTATGTGGCCATGTACACTTAGGTGCTATGAAACATCATAATATTAGGAGGCAATAACATTATTCCCAGATCCTAGTTGAAAAATCCTCATATTTTAGAGTGAGCAGTTGTTAAATTAGATCATAAGCAGTGCAGAAAACAGGGTGGGACCACCTGCCACTGTCATTGCCTTCGAAGTGTCTGCCATGTAATAAAACTGTGACAGAGCCACCTTCAATGGCTTCCACATATTATTCATATTGAGGAAAGACTTTACTGTCAGTTGTGACAAAACTGTAGTGTCGGTCTGGTTAAATGGCGGGTGCACCTTCTACCCAACCCAGGACTTGTTAGTTCAGTTTATGTGTGGGAAAAGGTTTTCAGTTGAAGCTTTAATTATACCTAGTAGACAAAATGAAGCAGCTAAGCTCTTTTAATTAAATGCCTATTAAATCAGTTTTCCACGATGATAGTTTTAATTTTCAAACATGGGTTCTTTAAAAATTATAGATAAGGGACAGAACAGTAGTTGATCATCATTCCCTTTGTAATTATTGAGGGCAGAGACACAAGAAGAGGTGCATATAGCATCTTCAGCATTTACTGAGAAACTACAGTATGGAGGCCTTTTCATTAGGTGCTGGAAATACAAAGGTTCAGCCTGTGCCTTTCAAGAAGTTTGTTACAGCAGGGTGCTATGGCTCATGCCTGTAATCCTAGCGCTCTGGGAGGCTGAGGCGGGAGGATCGCTTGAGCTCAGGGGTTCAAGACCAGTCTGAGCAAGAGCGAGACCCTGTCTCTACTAAAAATAGAAAAATTAGCTGAGCATGGTGGCACATGCCTGTAGTCCCAGTTATTCAGGAGGCTGAGGCAGGAGGATTGCTTGAGCCTAGGAGTCACAGGTTGCAGTGAGCTATGATGATGTCACTGTACTCTAGCTGAGGCAATAGTGTGAGACTCTGTCTCAAAAAAAAAAAAAAACCAATTAGTTTGTTATTTTTTATTCAGGGAAATTGTATATGTGTATGTATTTAGAACCTCTTGACACTGAATTATATTTCTGGTTTTTCAAAATGCTAAGTTCAATAAATGTATCCTAATTACCATTTTAACAAATATCCCTTTGTGAAAAGACAAACAAGTCAAAATCTGTTTTAATATCTTTGGGTTTATATGTTTATATGTTAATATACAATGTGTGTATATTGTGAGTGGGTGTATATTACGTGTATGAGTTGTGATATTCTAACGAGTGATATTAGAATCACTGATATCAGTGATATTCTAATGAGTGCCACAAATGAAAAGTGCTACCTCAGAGGTAACTGTGAGGTTAAGACACTTGATATAAAATGGTTAACACAGTGTTTGGCACATCGTAAATGCTCAGTAATCCTCATCTAATATTTATCAATATACCACCACTATTATAGGAATTCATAGTAAAAAGAGAAATGTGGATTAAGATGATCTGAAAAAAAGGAAAGCATAGTTTACATAATATGTGTTGCATCAGTTTTATTTAACATATCTTTTGCCTAAGACTTAAATTGCAAATAGCAAACATTTTGGAAAATATTATATAAATACATATCAATAATGTGCTCTCTTTTATTTCAGGAACTTTATATTGCTGTTGGGATATCTGGAGCCATCCAACATTTAGCTGGGATGAAAGACAGCAAGGTAATTGTACACAGCAGTCATGCTAAGAGGAAATGTTTTCACATTTTAAAATTTGAGTTTCACTGTATATTTCCATGTAGTTACAGTGGAACCATTCATATGAACGTAGATCTGGAAACTGAAAGAAGTATAAGCTACTGTTCACTGCCTTAAGATGTGCTGTTGGTCAGAGAGGTAGTGCTGTGTCATGGAAAGAGGCCCAGACCCGAGTTGCAGCTCCACTGCTAGCTGAATGCATAGTATGTCCTGTCTGCACCTCGATTTCTTTGTCTGCCAACATGGGTGTTGGATGATGATTGATCACTAGTGTCCCTTTCAGCTCTGATGACAATCTACGGGTAGAAAATTCAGGCTAAACAACTTGATGAGGTTCTAACCATCTAACTTGTTTATGAGGTTCTGATCCCTGATTCTCTGTCTGTCTGCTTCACCCTAGTCCCGTAATAGTCCCACCCTCAGTAGAGCCCTTCCTCCTGAGTTGTTACCAAAGTGCTCGACACATTTTTGGTTGGAGCATTGGGCCATCTTAACACCTCAGGAATTGTGAAAAATGCAATGAATAAAGGATACCCTTGATTTCAACTTGCTACTTGGACTACATCAGGAAGTCCTGTGTAATGACTCTGTGAACATGTATTTCAGAATATGACACATTTTTTCATGCATAACAATGTAGAGTTTGAATTATGAACTTATCTTTCATGAAGTCTGAGATGCCTCTGACATTACTGCATTTATCCATTCAGATGGAAGCTTGATATAAAAGATAATAAAACTTTTAACAGGATTAACTTCTAACTGGAAGAAATGCATGCACTACCTCTTTGTAGGCTCTAAATGAATTGGTCCAAAACCAGTCATATTTTACAGTTGGATGGCAGCTTTCTTTACTGAGCTATGAAAAGAGCAATGCCAGTGGGGAAAAGGTGATTGCTACATTAATAAAAAAGAAACAAAAACCAACATTCCAACACCAGCAGCATTAAAATACATTTTTAGCCAGAGCAGTTCAGATGTACACAGAATTCTGCCTCTCTAAAATAAAAGATTCTGCCTGCCAAGAAGATCCTGGTAAAAATTCTCATGCCATGCCAATAGAGCTGGCCTGTGAGAGACAGACTAGATGGTGCATGTCAAAGCAGATAGGGAGCAGGTGAAATAAGGAGACCAGCTTTGGGGGACAATCCATGAAAATAAACTTCAACTATGCCTTTGTCTCTCTATCTAGTCAACAAATATTTATTAAGCATATTTCTTGTACTAGATGTTGGGGAGGATGCTTAAATGAACGACATAACCCCTGTTGTCACTGTCTTGTGTAGGAGACAGGCGATCTTTAGTTGTAATTTTGGTTAAGTTCTAAAATGGGATATTAAAATGGTTTAAATTTGATAGTTGCATTGCCTACAAGCTGCAATTTTAATTAGCATCATGATATAGTTGCATGAATACAAAATTGGGTTGTTATTTCAAATGTGAATTAATGTAATGAAAGTACTTTTTGAACTATATACGTAATAATATGGTTGAATACAATCTGTGTATTTCAAAACTCTGTAAGGAGGAAGAGCTTGAATTTATAAGGAGCTCTTAAGAGATTTCAGGTATAAACAAGACTTTATCATCGTTATTTATGGTTGATAATTCAGGAATATTATTTTGGTAATCTGAAAAACTATAACCAGCCCTATAACCATCTATAATAGGGGTCCTCAAACTTTTTAAACAGGGGGCCAGTTCACTGTCCCTCAGACCATTGACTATAGTTTAAACTATGAACAAATTCCTGTGCACACTGCACATATCTTATTTTGAAGTAAAAAAACAAATGGGCAAAAACACCTGCATGTGGCCCGCGGGCCATAGTTTGAGGACACCTGATCTATAACCATAACCATCTTTTTCCTTAAATACTGTACTGGTTCCTTGCCCACAGTTGTGCCCTTTCTTTAAAAATAACTTTTATATAGTAGGATGAAAAAGCTTTCAGATGATTGAATTGTCAGATGTTTGACTAGGTGGCCTTCAGGAGAATCATTAACCATCATTAATTAAATAAATCTCTGCTATAGCTGTAAAGCAGGTTACACATTCCCAGAAGAGAAATACCTCAATGCAAATTGATGCCTGTGATTTAAAATGTTTGTCCTCGTGCCTTTGGATTTGAGGCTCATATTTGGAACCTGTTCATTGTCTCTGACCATATATCTTAATATACGTGGCATGTTTCTCTGGATTGGAAGTTACCTGGATTATACTGTGCTCCAGTCTCAGCCATTCTGGCATATTCTGCCCATCTCTTTTAGGAGCCCTTGTAAGGGAATTACACAGATGTTATAATATTTTAAGTCAGGCTACGTCAAAATACTTAATATATCGTTTAATACCAGCTGTTTTCATAAGATACAGTAACAAGCAGGTAGAAGAAACTTACTTCTAGAAGTTTGAATCACCATAATCCACTGTCTGTTAAAATGATACCACATTAGAGTCAAACTCTAATTTTACTTTAATTGCAATGGTGTTAGACGCATCTGTGGGGAATACCAACCTATTTTTAATATATAAATAAATCTGATATTAATAAAAGTGATTTTGAGTGACCATTTCTCCTTATTCTCTTAATAATCTCTTTACTGTTCATATTTAAGAATATTTTTAGACTGGGCGTGGTGGTTCATGCCTGTAATCCTAGCACTCTAGGAGGCTGAGGCAGGAGGAACACTTGAGTTCAGGAGTTCCAGACCAGGTTGAGCAAGAGCAAGACCCCATCTCTACTAAAAATAGGAAAAAAATCATCCAGGCGTGGTGGCACATGCCTGTAGTCCCAGCTACTCAGGCTGGGGCAGGAGGATCGCTTGAGCCCAGGAGAATGAGGTTGCTGTGAGCTAGGCTGACACTCTAGCCAGGGTGACAGAGCAACAATCTGTCTCAAAAAAAACAAAAGTTTATACGAGATAAGAGAAACATTTGATAGTTTATAACAGACATAGTAATTTGCTTATTACATATATTTGCTGCGTACATAAGGACTTAAAATTTTTTGTTTTAAAGTTCTCCTTTAATAACAGGCTGGCAAGATAATTGGTTTGTATATTCTCACACAGACCCAGGGTAATAATTTTAAAATCATAAATAGAATGGAGAATATGGAGGACAAAATAGTTGAGTGACAAAGGCTGTGAATTTGGATATAGATTTGTTTTTTCCATAAGTCAAAAAGAAATTTAAGAAAATGATTTTATTTCTTGTTTTTCCTTTTTCCTTGAGACAGGGTCTTGCTCTGTCGCCCAGCCTAGAGTGCAGCAGTGTGATCATAGCTCACTGCAGCCTCCAATTCCTGGACTCAAGCAATCCTCCAGGATCAGCCTCCCAAAGAGCTGGGACTATAGGCAGTCACCACCACACCCAGCTGATTTTTAAAATTTTTTTGTAGAGATGGAGGTCTTAGTATGTTACTCAGGCTGGTTTACAACTCCTGGCCTCATGCAATCCTCCTACCTCCTACCTCCCAAAGTGCTGGGATTACAGGTGTGTGCCACCATGCCCAGCCAATTTTAAATTTTTAATATTGAGATGGGCTAGTGGTGGGTAAGAGATAATTTTATTACATTTCAATCCAGAAATTTCTAATAAATTTACAATGTTGCACAGATGCATCAAATTAATCTTATTTGGTCAACATTTTAAGAATATTAATATGTTGTAAGAGGGGTTAAAATAGAACTATCTGTGTGGTATGTTTTCTTTATAAAAGTCAAACTGTTTGTTTTTGTTTTACAGACAATTGTGGCTATTAATAAAGACCCAGAAGCTCCAATTTTCCAAGTGGCAGATTATGGAATAGTTGCAGATTTATTTAAGGTAAACTGGCCTTGAGAAAAATTGCTGTTATCTAGATCGTCATCCAGGAGACTCTTAGGGTTGGTCAAGGATGAAGCTATTAAAATAAGACATTGTGTGTTTATGTATCTGTATATGTGCTATTAATATACATATACAATTTTGACCTAAAGTTAAGTTGCCCTAATAAATATGTGTTGTTTATATAGAGTATAACAACTTTCCCTTAAGAAGGAGTCCAAATTGTCTTTAAAATATCCATACGGCTCTTGGCATCTCACGTGCGAAGTTAACATGCAACATTAAATGAATCAAGTAATCTAGAATCATATTTGGCAGGTACCTTAAAGAAATTAACGTCAAACCCCCTTATTTGAGGATTTGCCGAGGACACTAGAGCTTTTCAGGAGAATGAGCACTCCAGTCCAGCTCTGGGACTCAGCAAAAATATTCCGCTGGCTGTGTCTAGGGTTAAAGGCCTCCTAATGTGACAGGCATAGGGAGGACCCTGACCCCCACTCCTCACACCCTTCACTTTTGAGTGTGCTTTCTGCCCTGCCATCATCCCCATATTTGCCCTCCCCACGAGAAAAATTACTTTAATGATGCTAATTAATTTAGTGAATTGTAAGTGATGAGCACTGCCGTGGCCCGTTTACAGGACAGAGGATGAACACAGAACACAAAAGAAAAACGCGGACACACGTGTAGACTTGAGTGTCCAATGCACCGGTCAGTTTTATTTTACACTCTGAAAAATTAAAGTTAGTTCCTTGTACGTAACCACCCAGGCATTACAGCAACAGCCACAGCAATGGCCATAAATTCCGGAACTTGTAAGCCTTAAGGACACAGATGTCCCCTGATTCAAGGTTTCCAGGTGGTTGCTCTAGGCGCAAGGCATAGATCACGGACTGAGATTAGCAAGGATGGGCAAGGCAGCCACAGGGAGCATTTCTCGTCCCCAGTTCTTTTTAGGGTGATCCCCCTGTGGCTGTGCCTGGCTTAGGTCGCCCCTCCCCTGAGGGGTCTTACCCGTCATTGACTAACCAGCCATCTTATGTGGCTTAAGCAGCAATCACAGGAACAATGAGTTTATCATGTGGCCTCCAGACCCCCAGTGCCGTGGGGCTGGGCAGCTCTTGCTTACTTGCAGCTCAGGTCCTTTGTTACGCCTCTAGGCAACACCTTGTTTGTTACAGGGATCCTGTCCGGAACACATTACTTTTAAATGCTCTGAGCAGAGCACGTACATTATTAAATTTAATTCTTAAACCAGGAAAGTATAATGTCAGTCCCCAACAGAGCACCTGATACTCATAGCACATTTGAAAGTCATGACCTTTAAGGTTATAACTTATGTACAGCCTACCTTCTTCTTTCCCCCTAGGCCTGCCTACCAGCTTCTAGGTTACCTGAGCAGAAATCACATGTGCATGAATTGACACTGTGGAAGTAGGATCCCACCTTAGGAAAAATGGGTTTGCTAGAGTGAGGAATCCCTCACATCAACCCACTGGAAGAGGCTGTGGGCTGCAGCCTGAGCACAGAGCCAGGGTGGTCCCTGCAGCAAGAGGATGGCCCATTACCGTGCTGCACCAGCACTGCACGAGATCCGGATGAGCTAGTGAGTGCCCGTTGAGAGCACATTTGTACTCAAAAGTGTATGTGTATGTTTGCTCAGCACAGATGGATGTGAGCTCTTTCACCTGCTTGGTGATTCCCAAATAATGGCTGAGACTACATGTGGAGACTAGGTTGGGCTGTTACTCCAGGTCAGGGCAGGGTGTTCTTCCCCCCCAGAAAGCCCCCAAAGAGCCTAGATCTTGCTTGGGAAGAATATGTACCCCCTCCAGTGACCCTGTATCTGAAATTTAGGGTTCAGGTAGGTCAGCTGCTCCTATTGCCTGGCCCAGGTATGTAAGAACAAACACTAATGGCAGTCATTTGGCCACTAAGATGTCCCATTGGGAAGGGGAGCTAGCATGAAAAAAAAAGTTTTGTTTATGCGATGATAACTTTGTTCAAGTAGCAAGAATTTAGGTAGGTGTGGATAGAGAGGTAAATGTTCTTTTTATTTAAAAGGTAAATTAAACACTTTCTCAACTCCGGCCACATACCATATTGACATGTTGCAAATAGTCATATACTGTAGTTGGCTTTTATTTTTCCTCAAGAGAATATGTTAATAAACTAATAAGTAATTTTGTTTATTGTACATTGTTTTTCTGTCTGCGTATAGGCATTACAACTCATATGATAAAAAGAGGAAGTATTAAACAGTTGACAATGTTCAGTGTTCCTCCAGTGTGGGTGCTCATCTTGGAGCAAGACCTTCTCTGTAGCAGCTGCTGCAATAACAGTTATATCACATGCACCGTGCCTCTCGCCTTAAGGGGAGCTCCTAGGTTTGGCAAGAGAGAGAGTGTGTGCGTGAACTGAATGGAGGGAGTCCTCAGATACTGAGGTGGAAAGGGACCTCAAAAATTGTCCAGTCAGCTGACTTCCAACCTCCGTTTCTCAAGCTATTTTTGGTGTTTTAAGAAGCCCGCATTTGACTATCGAGAGACTATTTGGACCAAGATAATCTTGTTTACTTGCTTTGGCTAGGATTTTATTTGGGCAGTGATACCATGTAGCTCCGAAGTTCTGAAGTATAGTTATATATGTCTTTGATTAATATAAAGGTAGAGAAGTTAATCAGTCATTTAAAATAGAGTTTGGGAAAAAAACTTATAATTAAAGGTTATGAAAATATTAAAAATCATGCAGACTCCCAATTGTTACTACATGAGTAACACAAGCCAGGTACCTTCTTCTCGCGTTGCCTGTCTCAGAGAGATGCGTGCTGGGACAGCCACTCTCAGGCGTGTGGCGCGGCCGGGCCAGGCACCGCACTTCTCAGAATATGCTTTCCCAACATTTGCTCCTGCAGGCTGTCTTTTCACTTTCTTGATATAATACTATCCTTTGATGCACAAAGTTTTAAATTTTGATGAAGTCCAATTTATCTTTTGTTGTTGTTGTTTCTTATGTTTTGGGTGTCATATCTAAAAATCCATTGCCAAATCTAAGGTGAAGATTCGCCTTTATGTTTTCTTCTAAGAGTTTTATGGAGTTTTTAGCTCAGATATTTAGGCTGTTCATGCATTTTGAGTTAATTTTCATAGATGGTGTGAGGTAGAGGTCTAACTTCTTTTGCATGTGGATATCTACTTGTCACAGC
This sequence comes from Mirza zaza, assembly GCA_008750895.1. Lineage (NCBI taxonomy): Eukaryota > Metazoa > Chordata > Mammalia > Primates > Cheirogaleidae > Mirza > Mirza zaza. The sequence continues at coordinate 81,618 of VSMD01057033.1, read as the reverse complement.
ACCATCTGTTGAAGAGACTATTTATTCTGTCCCCACCAAATGTACTTGGCATAACACCTATCTTTTATTTTATTTTATTTTTATTTATTTATTTTTTGAAACAGAGTCTCACTTTGTTGCCCAAGCTAGAGTGAGTGCCGTGGCATCAGCCTAGCTCACAGCAACCTCAATCTCCTGGGCTCAGGCAATCCTGCTGCCTCAGCCTCCCGAGTAGCTGGGACTACAGGCATTTGCCACCATGCCCGGCTAATTTTTTTCTATATATATTAGTTGGCCAATTAATTTCTTTCCATTTATAGTAGAGACGGGGTCTCGCTCTTGCTCAGGCTGGTTTTGAACTCCTGACCTCGAGCATTCCACCCGCCTCGGCCTCCCAGAGTGCTTGGGTTACAGGCGTGAGCCACCGCGCCCGGCCAACACCTATCTTTTAAACCTCTTTTCCTATTCTTCCAAGCACAGCTGTTCATGATGGTAATAATGTTTCCTCTCTCTGGAACCTTGCAGTGTTCATCTCTGCCTTCTCATTTCTTGCCCAGACTCCTTTTCTTCTCTATGTGGATATTCTGGATTTTCCTGATCCACATTCTACTCCATTCCAGTATACGATGAGCACATCTCTGATTGGGTGGTTCATGGGCCCCTGTCTGTTGTCACCAGCTGGGAGGCGGAACTCTCTGTCTGCCTTAGCACTGCCCCAAAGAAGTACTAAGTGAATGAGTGGAACATACTTGTACTGTGACTTATATCAGTAGATTATCTTTTTTTAAACTTAAATTTCCTCTTATTTGGTCTAACTGAAAGAGAGCTGCCTCTGCAATATCCAAGAGAGAATAGAAATAAGAATCCAGATCTTTCAGTATGTTCAGACCATCAGACACGCAGTGAACCCAAGTTAGCATTTTCTTTTCCCTAAACAGTGTGTGGTAAGCTTGGAAAGTCTGTGGTTGGTCTAATAAAAAAGATTTAGATGATGGGGAGAAAAAATCCTCCCAGCCATTTTTTGGGGAATGTGGTAGGAGGACATTCTGTAAGGTCTTTAAAAATTGTATTCTAAATCAAATTAATATTTTGCTTCCTGGGGGAAGAAGTTGGGGGCTCTAGCCTATTTTTCATGAAACACACAGGTCCCACGTGAGGTTTAGTTAGCATGTCATCTGTGTGACTGGCATGAGCTCATGGTCTGTCCACGGGCGAAAGCTGGGAGAAATGGTACCAGCACTTAATGCCGCCCCTGAGCGATTGCCTGCTGTCCCCACGGTAAACATGGGCCTTTTAATAGCCTGGAGACAAAGTGACAGTCGGAAAAAACAACATGTCGACAATTTCCTTAATAAATTTTGTACGAACACATTATTTCCACCTAATGGAAATGTAGCGCTCTTAAATAATTGAGAGGTTATATTCATCAGTGGCTAGTTCAGCTGGGATCTTTGTGAGCTAGGGCAGCCGAAAGCCCCTTGGAAGACTGGGGAACTGATATTTTACACAAATGGCGGGGCTAGTTTTCAGAATGTCTGTGTGCCATTCCCTGCAGCCCCCACGCACAGCTCTCTTCTGTTGTCCAGGCAGTTGCAAAGTAGCTCTACACTGGAGGCTCCGGTTGCAGCCTCTGAACTGCCAAGACTAAGGGTTAATGATTAATCCTTTTTAAAATGGGAGCCAACTCGGGCAGTTTCCCCTGCTGTGATTTCTTACTGCATCTGCTGACCGGCACCACTGCATTTGCACAAGGTCTTGATTTTAATAAAGAGCAATAATGCTGAATGTTCAGCATGCAGCACATTTTTATGTGCCAAATGATAGTGACATGTGCTGAGAAAGCGACCAAAATGAACGAACAGTGAGAGAGAACAAGTACTAGTGGAGGGTGACTGGAGTCGTGACTAAGCTAGAGACTTCAGTGTGGACTTTGAAGGAAAGTCAGGGATCAGTAAGGGTGGGAAGATCCCAGTGAAAACATGAAGGTAAAAAATACACACTGCTCTCAGCCCAGACAAGAAAAAATGGACTTCCTGTTTTCTATGGTGCCTTCTTGAAGTTCGTGGTTGTGTCAGAAAGGCTCCTGGGCAGTGAGTGGGCTCAGGCCCTGCCAGCCTTGTGTGGGGCAGGCCCTCCGCCGGTGGGAGGGCAGGGAGTCCTGGGTTGGGCAGAGGGGCACTTGGTGCCTCCACAGTGATTTGCATTGTTCTTTTGGCCTCCATGTACTGCTTAAGGAGCAGTGACCGTATCACAGTGAAGGCTCAAGTTGCTTAATTACTTTTTTTTTTAATTTGCAGGTAGTTCCTGAAATGACTGAGATATTGAAGAAAAAATGAATCATAATCACATCTTAAGAAGAAAAACTATGTCAGAGTATTCAGCTGGAATCATGGAACTTCATGGATGTTATAACAATCATTGGAAATTATGGAGAGCTACATTTCAGAATTTGAGGAAAAATTTCTAAAAGATCCCAGAATGCTTTTTTATGGGACTATTATTATGTTTCTTTTTAATTATTTGTGGTTCTAAACAATTATTTTTTGAAATTTTCTAATTATCTAACAAATCTATAATAAAGCCTTTCCATAAATCTATAATAAAGCCTTAAACACTATCAGAAATATGCCTAGCCTCTGAAAGAAAGAAAAAATTGAAGAGAGGGAGTAAAAATTCATTTATTATTTTTTCTTTGCCTGTTTGTTCATGGAGAGTTCTAAGTTTTAGGCAAGATTGTAAACATGAATATTCTCACCAGCCTAATCAACCTAATGTAATTGGTGAAGTGCATATTTTATAGAAAGGGCACTGGATTGGCAAAGGCAGTTAAAAAGCATGGCTACCAAGCATGGATATTATATTAAACACACTCCAGCCTTCAGAAAACCACTGCTAACGTGACAAAAGCAGACCCGACTTAACCTGACCCTGCTGAATGTATTTAGTTGGCTTAAATTAAATTTAATTTTCCATTTCATTTTAAGGTGTTGTCAATTTATACCACTTTGTGTCTGCAAAGAAAGGAGAGTGGAGAAGAAGGAGCCACTTTGAGACAAAGTGTGGCCTCTTATCAAACAGATAGTTTGATATTATAAATGTTTAAAATCCTGCTCTGGCCATTCTTGTGCCCTCCTAATAGCTTCCTTTGGGCTCCCTTAGAAAGCAGGCAGGCGGCAGAACGTGTGGTCACCTCTGGCACTGTCACTTAGCTGCCCCAGCTCCAGCCAGCGTCCAGACTGTCACCAGGGGCTGCAAGCTCATGTGGGTGCGGGCCCAAGAACAGAGGCTGGTGAGGCTTTAACAGGCCCGCGGGAAAGCGCGGGGAGGCAGGGGAGTAAATGGAGAGAAGTGTCCTCCTGAGCAGGCAGCAGGGGCAGGAGTGGCGACCTACATCGCCAATAAACGAAGGGCCGGGCAGGGACCCAGCCTGGGGCCCTTCCTCAGCTGACTAGTCGGACCTTTTTGGACTTGTGTCATAATCACTTGCTGTGAAACACTTTTTTTTCCTGGTGCTAGCCAGTTCATGCACACCACAGAAGAAACACTTGAAAAGTTATCTTTTCCAGGCTGAGCAAGAGTGAGACTCCATCACTACCAAAAACAGAAAATTAGCCAGGCGTCATGGTGCACACCTGTAGTCCAGCTATTCGGGAGGCTGAGGCAGGAGGATCACTTGAACCCAGGAGTTTGAGGTCGCTGCGAGCTGTGATGACATCACTGCACTCTAGCTGGGGCAATAGAGCAAGACTCGGTCACAAAAAAAAAAAAAAAAAAAGATGCCTTTGGGCTGTGGATAGTGGCTCCCACCTCTAATTCCAGGACTCTGGGAGGCCGAGGCTGGAAGATCGCTTGAGTTCAGGAGTTCGAGACCAGCCTGAGCAAGAGCGAGACCTAAAATGGAAAAATGAGCCAGGCATGGTGGCGCATGCCTGTAGTCCCACCTGCTCGGGAGGCTGAGGCAGGAGGATCGCTGGAGCCCAGGAGTTGGAGGTTGCCGTGAAATATGATCCTGGGCAACAGAGCAAGAAACTGTTCCCCCAAAGTCAAAGGCTGTCCTGGCATTTCAAGCGTCTTTTAATGAGATCAGAAGAAAGAAGTAAAATGATGCCACTTTGCAAAGCAACGTCTGTCAGAGCCCTAGAATGTCAGAGCCCATCGATCTAGTCGGCCCTTGCACATATGGGGTTACCGAGGCACAGGTAAGAAGGTGCTGTGACTTGCCCAGGCCATGTGGCTTGAATCACCTTGTGAAAGTAATTTTTATGTCGCGTTGCTCTTCCCAAGGGGGCTAACTTTGCTCAGGGACTTCTCCTTTTACCCCTCGTCTCCACTGGGTGCTGTGACTGGGAGGCAGGAGAGATGGCAGAGCCGACAGCCGCAGAGGCACCCCCAGTAGAAGGCGTGCTCAGGGACGGGCATCCCAGGCGGTGCCTTTGCGAGATTCCTTGCCTCAGAGCTGACCTGGCTGGTCTTTTCTGCCTTCTGTTCCCTCCTGGGTAGGGAACGTGGCTGTCTTGGCTGTCTTGCCCCAGCTCCAAGCAGCTGTTCTCTTAACCAGTACTTACCAGGTAGAAGTCGTCATCATAGCATTAAGTAATTACATTTACTGTATGTACACAGACGCTGGCCTGGCACTTTTCACATATTAAACCCCCTCAGTCCTCACAATACCCCATGAGTCAAATGCTATTATTAATAGTGTCCCTCTTACAGATGAGGAAGCTGAGGCGCAAAGAGGCTGTATGACTTGTCCATGAGAGTCAGGATTTGAAACCAGGCAGTCTGGCTCCAGAACAGTGACCTCAACTAGGACGTGATTCTCCCTCACCTTGGCTCAAGGGACAGGACTTCACTGCGTAGTAACCTCAGATAAAGAGCACTAAGTGCGTCGTGATGGTGGACAGGGAACGTGAACAGATCCCGAAGTGAACAGACAATGGCCAGTTGATATTAACAAAGGAGGTTGCAGCCACTGACCCTCCGTAGCTTTTGCTTTGTCTTGTGGATATGTGGTGTGATTTTGTTGACTATATAAAAATACTTTCTGCTAGTCGGTAATGGCTTCTTATTTGTATGGCAGAATTAAATGTGAGGCTCTATTAAGCCCTTTGTTCCACAAGGAGCTGTGTGACGTGCTGAGACCTGGACAACCCTGAGAGCACTGGTGGCAGCGGGAGCCGTTGCGGGTTTTGAGGCAGGCTCCTAACCTGACTGCAAGAGTGACCTGCCTGGTGGTGCGTCCGCACGCCCAGGGGAGGGGGAGGAAATGCAGATGATGCGGGAGGAACCCTCTGGCCTTGGGCCTCGGATGGGTTTGGCTGCAAGCTCGTTAGCGGCAGAACGAGCCCCTGGAAACTATGAAAATGGTCAGTGCTGTGGGCGAGGCTGGCGGAGAGTGGGGCTCTTCCTCCCAGGCTAGCGGGCAGCCCTGCGGCTGCCAGAGGCGGGGTGTGTCTGAGGCTGCAGGGCTGGCAACGCCAGCCTTGAGTGCACTTTTTACTCTTTCCGGAAGGGTTGGTCAGCCTGGTTGCATTTCACGCTGTCTCTCACGCGGGGTGTTTGTTTGGGTCTGCATAAGAGTGGGCTGAGGAGCTGGAAATCCAGAGAGCACACTGGTGTAAGAGATGGGTTTGACTGGCTGTTGCTGAGCCAAAGGAGGCTTGACCAGCAACCGTGTAAAGTCCGTGCGGGGCGACACACTGCCACAACTCCATCTAGCCTTAGGGTTTTTAGTCTTCGTGGGAAGCCTAAATGAAGAAGAGCTGCTGCTGATCCTTAGCTTATAAAGAACTTTCATGTATGTTACCCACCTGTGGGGGAAAGAGTAAGGAACAGTCAAGAATTCAGACTCTGGGGGGGGGGGCAGTTTGCCCTAGGTCACAAAGCAAGTAGAACTGGAACAAAATGAAACAGAATTTTTGGCAAATAAATTACTTATTGAGAACTTACTATGTGTCAGGTGCATTATATATCCTTCACTAACCCAGCAGTCTCCAAAGTGGGCATCATTACTCCTGCCTTCTAGATGAAGAAATGGGACAGGGAAGCGACCAGAGAGGCAGTCAGCGAGCCGGAGCCCCAGCTGGACTCGGGCCTGGAGAGCCGGGCCCCACTGCCCCTGCCTCCCCAGGGCTCCGCCTTGGGTGCGTCTATAGAGTGGCAACTTGAAATGGGTAATCTTTCAAGATGTCTTTAAGCTTTAACCTGCGAATGTGTTGGCAGATCTCATACCGAGTAGGTAGAGACAAAAATAACTGTTTTTGAGGGCTTTTTATGCCCAAGATGCTGTGCTGAGCCCTTTACATACATTATCTCATTTAAGTCTTCAAATGTGGTCTTACTAATAACCTATCTAACAGAGGGAAATAACTTATCTAACAGAAAGTAGGGGAAATAAACTCACAGCACAACTACCTTTGTTTTAATTAAAACATCTGTGACCTAACTTGCTCACTCTACGAGTTCTTTCTCAGACTTGAAGAGCCCAAGCAGACAGTAGGGTGACTCCCTGCTCCAGCTCTCTGCCTCAGTGCCTGCCACAAAACCAGATTCCAAGGACTCAGATAGCCCGGCCTCACAGAGAAAGAAAAGAAATAACTCCCTGACATCTCTCAGCCACTTCTGTTATCAGTCTGCTGAAACAGAAAAAATAAAATAAGCCGTTTTTACCCTTTAAAAGAGCAAGCAACTTTCCCTCAGCTGCCAGGCACTTCCTTCCTTCCTCTGTGTGCCACGGCCACTCCCTCCTTCTCTCTCTCTCTCTCTCTCTCTCTTTCTCAGGAAAATGAATAAACTTTTACTTCTATATATTCTAATCACTGTGTGAGAATTCTTTCGCAGCCCGCGTACGACTTCCCCACCCTTGCACATCTCACAACCTTATAAGGTGTATTATTCCCCACCGAACAGGTGAGAAAACTAAAGCCTGCAGAGCTTAAAACACTTGCCCAAGGACTCACAGCTAGTAAAGGGTGACCTTAGGCCAGAGTCTACTCTCAACCACAAGCCGTACCCTGAATTCCTCTGTGGTTGCCTGGCTGGGGTGAGTGTGAGTGGGGGGAAGCAAGGTGCAACAGCCTCACTGAGTTCAGAAGGAGCAATCAAAACTGATGGGGACTTGGCCCGGTGTGGTGTCTCACACCTATAATCCTAGCACTCTGGGAGACTGAGGCGGACGGATCATTTGAGGTCTGGAGTTCGAGACCAGCCTGAGCAAGAACGAGACCCCGACTCTACTAAAAAAATAGAAATTGTCTGGACAACTAAATATATATATATAAATTAGCCGGGCATGGTGGCGCATGCCTGTAGTCCCAGCTCCTTGGGAGGCTGAAGCAGAAGGATCGCTTGAGCCCAGGAGTTTGAGGTTGCTGTGAGCTAGGCTGACACCACGTCACTCTAGTCCAGGCAACAGAGAGAGACTATGTCTTAAAAAAACTGTTGGGGACGTGCATCCAGGCAGAAGGCCAGCATGGACAAAGCACAGGCGTACCCAAGAACGTGACAAACTCAGTTTTATTCTCTGGAAAATACAGGGGTTGGCCCCCAGTGCCTGAGTCTCCGTCTAGCCTGATGTGCCTCTATTCTCAGCCACTCTTTGCTCAGGGAACGGTGGTCTCTGTACTGCAGTCTAGACCCAGCCAGCTCAATGGCTTTCTTGTGTGGCATTTAGCATAGCCCAGGTCCTAGGAACCCATGTCCCTTCTTTGAGCAGCGGAGGCGGAGGTGAGCCCACCTGGTTACCAGGCCTAATTGATGTTGGGGAGGCTCCTGGAGCACTTGGTGAAAGGCACCCCATAAATCTCAAACTCTGAAGAGAGCTGCCACATGCATCACTGTGTTTCGTGTCCTGATTGATCTTCAGGGTTGTCAGTTCCACTTGCTTGTCCGGAATGAACAGACAGCTGCTCCCCTGCGGCGCGGCCTGGGGCTCTGCATAAAATTACGCCGCACTGTCTCCTTGGTAGCCTGCAATAAAGTGTAGCAGCAAATGTTCCATCTTTTTCTTTGGAAAATTAAATTAACTATTCACCAGAAGACAATACTGAACTTTTCAGTGGTAGAGCCAAAAAAAAAACCAATCAGAACAGTTACAAATTCCTCGCTTGGTTCACGTGGGGGAAATGTGGGGCTTTGGCTGCTGCTGGCAGAGGGAGAGGCAGGCTGGCGAGTCGCCTCCCGCCTGAGGGACAGCAGTGCTCTTCTCCCTGACTCCAGGTGATCCCAGGGCATTGCTTGCAAGGAAACAAATGGTGGCATGAGAGCAGGGCGAGCTCAGGAGAGGAGCCCACAGCTGGTCTGAGGCTGGGGGCAGAGCCCGCTACCACCCCCACACCAGACTATCAGCGGCAGCAAATGAAATAACTGAGTGTCTCCTGGGCAGCTGCCCCCCAAAATGTTGAGCATCTGCTGGCAGCAAAACACCCCAGGCATCTATTATTAATAAGGATGCCTTCTGTTTGTGGTTCCCCTGAAACGTTCTCAAAGGGTGTTCCCTTCCACCATGTCATTAGCTCTCCTACAACCGTCTGGGGGGAGGCACAGGGGTGACGTTCCTGTCGTGCAGGGGGAGGAAGCAGGGCCAAGGATTTGCTTGGAGCCACACAGCAAACCAGAAACGGGGCTCGGCTGAGAATGCAGGTGCTCAGGCTTTGACACACCTGTATGCGGGTACAGCAGCACCTCAGGTGGGTGGGCGTTGCGTGACCGGCTTCTCTCCAGCACCGAGATGTCCGTTCAAAACCTGGGTCTGGCTGTTTCAGCCCTCAGAGTCGGGTGTCCTTCAGCAGATCTGCACGGTGTTGGGTGGGCTCATTAGTAAAAGGACCTGGCTTCCTTGGACCTGGCTCATTTGAGGTGCTCAGCAGTTCCCAGAGAGTAGGGCCCCAGCCCTGTCTTTTCTCTTCAGAGATGAGCAAATAGCACCAGAGAGAAGCGTGGCAGCAGCACCAGCACAGAAGCAGCCTCGGTCTCTTGACTCTGGCCACAGTCAATAGCTGTCGTGGAGCGAGAATGGGGTTCTTGAGCTGAGGGTCAGATGGACGTCCACCACATGAAGAGAATTCCAGGCCACCGTGGGGGTAGTTGAGAATGTTAGGGTGGCCTAGGGACATTGCCGGCATAAGAACCTCTGTGGATGTGACAGTCTGCATAGGTTCTGAGGCCAGCAATATCCCTAGGTCACCCTAACATTTTTAAACTACTCTAACAGCCAATTGTCCCTGACCATACAGCGTCTGTGACCTCTACCACCAAGTCTGTGGGACTTGACCTGAAAAGCCAAGTCTTGCCCAGGGCTGGCCAGAGAGGGACCAGGCATGCTACTCCGGGACACAGCTCCCAGTCCTGGGTGGGCTTCCGACCAGAGCTGCAGGGCTCTGGCTTAATGCCCTGTGGCCGGCTACCAGCACTGCTGGCTCTGAGCCTTGCTGTCCTTGCTGCCAGGCTTGGCCCGCTGGGCTGGCACCTCTGCCGTGAGCTGCAGCAGGCTGAGCAGCAGGGCCACAGGCTGCAGAGCCCCAAGGGGCAGTGGGGCTGGGGTCCTGGTTTCTATCTCTGGCTCTCCTCGTGGCACCTGGTTTGATTCTGGTCAGCTCATGTCACCATACCCAGTACAGCTTCCAACCCACCCAGACCTGGGTTTGAATTCTGCCCCTACAGTGTGCCAGTCTACTGTGTGCCCTTGGGCAAGTCGTTTCATCAGTCACCCTATGCCTCCGTTCTCTGCTGGAGAACTGGGGAGGGGGCCCTGTTTCGGCCGCGGTAGAGCGGGCAGCTGGGAGTGCAGCTGGGTAGGCGGAGCCGGGGCTGCGTCAGCCTCTCTCCTTAGCTAGCTGGACACGGGGCTGCTACCAGACCCTCCTCCCTTCTGGGAGAGCCCCAGATGGCTCCCCTGGCCACCAGAGTGGGCTCTCTGAACGGGAGAGCAGGGGGCCGTGGCCCAGAGCCCGCAGACCTCAGTGCCCCGCTCCCGCTCAGTAACTCCGGGCCCTGCGCCCTGGGGAGCCGTGAAGCCAGAGCTCTTACCTCTGCCTCCTGCGCTCCAGGCCTGGCGACTCGCCGGAGGACCTGGAGTGGGACGGGCGTGACTCGGGCCTCCGCCCTCCACCCGGAGGAAGGGAACTGGGTGGAGGAAAGAGCCACCACGCTCTCCGCCCTGCGTCCGGACTCTTGGTGCCAGGCACAGCCACCTGGCGTCCCACCGCGTCTCAGGCGCCCAGACTGGACTGGGCAGCCTCTCTTCCCTCCGATGCTCCCGTCCGCTTCACTCCACATCCAAGGGCTGCCAAGTCCCGGCAGGTCTCCCCAGCGGCTCAGCCACCTGTCGCCTTCATCCCGTCCCGTGGGCAGCCTCGTTCCTGCTCCTTTGGACACGGCCCGCCCCCGGCATGCCGTGGCAACTACTAGAAGGCTCTGCGGAGAGCCCTTCCCTAGCGCCTTCTCTTCAGTGCGAATGCCCCTCAAGGCGACCTCCCTCGCCCCCAGCCCCTGCCACCCTCTTCCTGAGCCCGCTGCTCCCTGAGCCCGAGCAGGCCTCTTCAGCATGGCCGCCCTCCGCTGGCCTCGCGCCCGCCACCGTCACCGGGCACTCCTGGCCGCTTCTGAGCCATGATGGGTTAGCAGCTGGCTGAAGTCAAGGGGGCAACCTGAAGTTCCCTGCTCACACTTTCCAGACACACAACAAAGAGAGGGGCTGCTTCCGGTATACTTTTTCTTTTTAAATCCCCTGTAAAGGTTTCCTCTGCTGTGAGGCCTTCGGGTGTCCCCAGGCAGGTAAGCAGCTTCCCCTGTCTGTGTGCACCTCTCGCGAGTGACTCTACTTGGAGAGGCAGGGATGCCTGTCACCTCTGTGCCCATCGCCATCTGCTTGTGCGGCAGTTCTGACACGGCACATAGGCAACAGTGAGTGCTCAGGCAGGATTTCGCCTCACAGCAATTTGGACATACTCAAATTCACTTAAAAGTGGACCAAAACAGAACAAACAAAAAAAGCAGAGCTCTTCTGCAGACTCATTTTCCAGAAGGGGAAACTGAGGCAGAGAGTAGGAGCCACTTGCCTGGCATCTTACCCCATTGCTTTCCTCCCTGTCCTGTCCCTGTCCCGTCCCCAGCGGACGCGAGTGCTGAGCGGCACTGGAGCTTGCAGCTCCCCTGGCCCCGGCCTGGCCAGCCGCCTGCCGGGTGGCAGCACCAGCCCAGGAGCGGGGCCCCGGGAGCTCAGCGGGACAGGGACAGGCAGTCAGCAGGCTGGGCCTGGAGAGGACGGCAGCTGTTTCCAGTCCAGGGGGTGCAGATCACTAGTTCCTGACCCCACTGGCCCTGCCCCACAGATTACAAACCACGTAACACCCTCCAGCCCATCAAGTGGCAAAAGCCGAGTGACCACTCTGCTTCCAAAAGCTCTAAAGCCTGGGAGCCCAGTGCCTGGCATGGAGCGGGGCAGGTCTGGCCCCGTCCAGGGCCTCCCCTATTGGTGGTCAGCCTCGGGAGCTTCTCCAGCCTCTCTGAGCCTCGGGCTCTCCATCTGCAAAACGGGGCTGGCGGCGCCGGCCTCACAGCGCCACTGGGAGGTTGAAGGTGCCCACGTGTGTAGGGGCCTTCGCAGAGTGCTCGGTGACAGAAGCTGCGACGCCCAGGCACAGCTGCTCTTGGCCTTTACACACCGAGCCTCCCCTCGGCAGGTGTTCCGATCACACCTCAACTGGATTCTGCTGCCTCTAACACCTTTTGACCAACTCGGGAGGGTGCTCTTGGCCTCCACAAGGCCATTTCTCTCCCTTTCTTCCACTGAGCTGTTGTTCCGGAGGCTTTGTGCCCAGGCCTGAGCCCTGCGCAGGGCTCCGGGGTCCCGGTGCTCTTGAGGACCGTAGGGGAGGCAGGCCGGGAAGCTGGCGCGGGCCCGGCGTGGGGCTGCTGCGCTGTCAGGGCAAGGCGAGGGCCACCGGAGCCCCGAGGGCCCTGGTCTCCTGGTGAGGGCAGGCAGGACACTGCACAGCGAGGGGACCAGGGACAGGCGGGAAAGTGCCGCGGCGGGTGGAGAGGTCTGTCAGCCACACGCAAGTTCTCTTGAGGCAGTGGGAGCCCTTAAATACACAAAGTCTTCCCTCCCCCATATCAAAGAAAATGCGAGGTCGCAAACGTGAAGCCCCTGGAAGGCTGCTGAGCAAGGGGACCAGGCTCAATGGCTTGGGAAGCGGCGTGGGAGCAGGATGAGCCAAGCGGGCCAAAGAGGCCGCCAGGGGCCTGGGCCTCAGCACGGCTGTGACGGGCGGGACGGGCAATGTGGAGGGCAGAATGGCCAGGATTCCTGGCTGCGCGTGAGGGGGAGGAGGGCCATAGTGCCGCACATTCCCGACGGGCCGGGTGGTGACCAGGCTGGACACCCTGGAGGAAGAGCCGGCCGTGGCACGGGGCTGACCTTGGCTCTGGGCCTGCAGGGTTCGAGGTCCCTGTAGGATGGGGCTCTGGGTCAGGGAGGAAGGCAGAATTATGAGCTCCATTTTGGCAGGAGACTGGGGAGGAGAACCAGCCAGGCCAGGGCCCCACGGCCAGGCCGTGAGAGCCTCCTGCGGGGCCAGGGCTCCTCCTACTCTGTGAAGGCTCTGGGCCGCCAGCAGGGGTCAGGGCTACCTGGGTGGGCGTGTGCCAGGCCAGCCAAGACCCCAGTGGGCCACTCTGGACAATCCCCCTGGGCTAGCAACCAAAGGAAAACCTCTGCCAACTGAAGTCTCGGTGCAGCTGGTTTTTATTATTAAAGCTACAGTTGGAAAATGGCTGCCCCTGCCCCCTGCAACCTGCACCCCAGATTCATCCCCTTGGGTCCTGTGAAGGTGAAAACTAGATTTGTCATGAAAAGACAAAACGCCCGTGCCGAAATGAGAGCATAAGGACAGTGAAGTCGGCTCAGACGGTGGTCTTGTGTGAGTGTCGCCCACCCAGGATTCCCGGGAAAGGCGGCTTGGGCGGCTGCGTGGCCCCCGCTCACGGTGCTGCTCCCGAGGGTCTGGGTGGGCGTCAGGAACGAAGGCAACGGGAGAGGCTGAGCGGCCCCCACACTCCACCCTACTGAAGCTGGGCCACTGGCTGGTTTTTGTAAAAACGGTTAAAAAGGAAATGCAGCCACAAGCACCACCCTCCCCTGCACAGGGCGCGAGGAGGCGCCAGCTCTGGGCTTTGAGGTCTGAGGCGTGTGGCCCTGGCCTGGCATCACCTCCCTGGAGGCAGGCAGCACCCTGAGGGAGGCCAGGCGGGCTCCTGGGCCCCTCATGCGGCCCTTGGTGGCCTCCAGGGTCCCAGTAGAGCTTTGAGATGGCTGTCTCCCTCCTCCCAGCCCACCCACCAGAGGCTCTAGGCCTCAGGGACCCTGTGCAACTTTTGCTCTTTGGATTCCAAAGATCTGAACTTCTCCTCCCGCACGGGGACAGTGGGCTGGAAGTGGATGGCAGGCCTGGTCTGAAAGACAGTGAAGCCCACCTGGCTCTCCTGGTCGAACGCACTTACCCTGTGCTCCAGCTCAGGGCTGGTTTGGGCCGAGCCCGCTGGGCTGGGCTGGGCGAGGGGGGCTGGGTCCAAAGCCCTCTGGGCTGGGCAGGGGTCCTCTGACAGGGAGGACAGCAGGTCCTGGACTGTGGCCTCCGCCGTCTGCTGCTGGGGTGGCAGCAGCAGTGGCAGGGGCAAGGGGCTGGGCTCAGAGGAAGGCTCCCTGTGGGCGGCGCTGCAGTCCGTGGAGGAGCCCAGTGTCCGGCTGCTGTCGCTCTGCGCCCGGGTGACGGAGCTGTGGGTGGAGCAGGAGGTGCTCTCCGAGGTGGCACTAGCACAGGTGCCACCCAGCCTCAGGGGCACGTCGAGTGAGAAGAGGTCCGAGGAGATGTTGGGCTGGTGGACGTCTATGGCAGCCGTGGTGACCACACACACGGCTGGCTCTGGGACACCAGTGTCTGCAAGAAGGAGGGGATCCTGGTCACACGTCACCCTCTGCCACACCTTGGCGGCCCCCAAGAGGGCGGGTCTGAACCGGACCGGGCGTGGGAGTCGACTAGGGGCGGCAGTGGGTGCACAGGGCTGTGGAGGGAACCCTGGGGAAGGGCCTGGTTCCAGTTCCCAGTGCCCACCGCCCTGCCCATAGGGAGGACTGTGTGTTTCCCTACTGCTGAACTCAAGTATGGACATGTGACATGCTTTGGCCAGTCACCCACGAGAAGTGACCTGTGGCACTTCTGGGTGGAAGCACTGTGAGCCAGCTGGTGCCTTGCCCTGGCAGCCAACAATGTTCTAGAAGAGATGGCGGCTGCTGTCCACAGGTGCTGCAGTGACGTGAACCCCGGGAGCAGAGCCTCCGGCCGACCTGCCATGGGCTTGGTGGCCCTGTTTAAAGCACAGAGGTGCAAGGGTACTTGCCAGGGGCTGCCCTAGCCCATCCTAACTCAGGAAGCACATTTCTTGCTAAGACAAGGATTTCATGGTCTGAAGAGTTTCATGGTGGGTCTCACGGTCCGAGGAGTTCTTCAGAGTTCTAGATGGGCCGGCGTGACCAGAGCCTAGCCCTCGTGAGACTGAGTGGCCTCTCAGGATGCACCTCGGGGCAGACAGAGGACATCTCTAGGTGAGATGTGCCAGGGGGCTGAACTACAGCGGTGTGGTGTGGGGAGGGGACTGGGCTGGGCATGATGGTCCTTGAAACCAGCAGATTGGACAAGGCTTGGGGAGAAGAGAGGAGGGGGCTTAGGGGCCAAACTGTGGGAGAGGAAAAGTCCATTATAAAAAAAGTCCATCCATTATACCTGTCACCAACATCACACTCTAGCCTTGCAATGGAGCGTGAAAGGATCTGGGGGCTGTGAAATCCAAACTCAAGGCTTGAGACATCAGCTATGGAGAAACAGGACCCTGAAGGATGAGGTGTTATTTTAAAATTCCATATTTCCTGTAAGTAAAAGCCATCAGGCTTCCCTGAGACTTGCCAAATGTGGGAACAAAATACCAATCAAGGACCCGCCCTACCCTGCTCTACCCCAGGGCTGCTGTTGCCACCATACGCCCCCGCCTCCGAGCTCTGGATTCCAAGCCCCTTCCCGGGTCAGGGTGCCACGTGCAGCTTTATCGGTGATCACAGAGGACGCCTGCAGGCCCCGCAGGTTTGGCCCCCGAGTGTCCCAGCTCCAGTGCTGGTGTTTGCATTTCAGCCTCAGCTCTGCCTGCAGCTGTGGTTCATGGGCACCAGGAAGCAGGCACGCTGAGATCTCTGACACCAGGCCAAGGAGCCCCTACCCTTGGGTTTAGGGGTGCTGGGGTCATGTGTATCGTGGGGCTGCACAGAGGTTCTGGTACTTGCAGAACGGCCTCTGACCCAGACTTACCACTGCTGGGCCCATTGTAGTACTGACTGATGTAGCTGTTCATGTCGTCTTTAACAGCAGCCTCTACGGAGGTGGGGCAGAGAAGGGGAGTGAGTCCAGGAGGCAGAGACTGTAGCAAGTTCATGCTCCACCCCAATACTCCATTCCCTGCCCCCATGGCCCTGAGAAGAGGCACCTGTTACAGAAGCCTCCAGATCTCCTTTGGGGACCAGACCTCATCTGCCCCAGGGCCCGGACAGCACTGGGTGCCAGGGAATCCAAGTTCTGATGACACTTCTGCCTGGTGACACCTGACCTGCACAGGGCCCCTTCCTTCTCTGCGCCGTTTCCGGCTCTGCGACTAGGGGTGTGGAACAGCTCCCCGGGCCTTCCCCTGTCGGGATGGCCGGAGTATGAATCCTGAGGGTCTCAAGGTCACTGGAAACACTGCCCCCACACAGAAGCCTTGACATCCATCCCACATATGGGTCGCACAGCCAGCCACAGGATGACGCGCCAGCCAGCGCCGGCAGCCTGTCTTCCACGCAGCACGGGGCGGGTGGGCCTGCGCAACTCCTGCACATGGCGGTGCATGAACAATGACAGGGCAGGAGGTGAAGAGCTGTTGGTCAAGGGGACAACATGGGAACAGGGTCCTAAGGAAATATCCGTTCCTCGCCCTGAGGGGAGTGGGGAGGGAGCGGGGGAGGGGGGAGATGTTCAGAGCGCTCTGGGAGTGGGAGGAAAGGCAGGTGGCAGGTGACCCCAAAAACCATCCTAAGGAGCTTGGCCTTGTCCCAAGGGCAGTGAGGAGCCACAGGAAGGCCTGACCATGGTCATATGTGGTTGGGACAGGCCACTTCCAAGGTCATGGAGAGAGCAGTTTGGACTGCCAGACTTTAGGCAGGGAGACCGAGACTGCCTAGGCCCTGGGTGGGTGGGAGGCACGGGAAATATGGAGGGACAGGGCGGGTAATGACTGGAAGGGTCCTGGCATGGCTGGGACAGTGACAGGATGAGGGTGCTCAGCTCATTTGCCAGCATGTCAGGTCACGGGGGCCGCGGAAGCAGACCTGGCTCCAAACCCCGGCTGCACCACCTATTAGCTAAGTGGCCCTCTCAGAGCCTCTGGCCCCTTGTCTGTAAAATGGGGATAACGAAGCCCACTCCCCGGGGCTGTGATGGAGACTAAACGAGCCGGCGCCTGATTCCCAGAGCAGGGTCAGGCGCGTGGAAGGCCGGCAAGGCGTCAGGGCCAGCAGCCTCTCGTGGGAGTCTAGGGAGGTGCTTTGGGGCTGTCCCCAGAGCCTGCACCCCCGGGGGCTTCTCTGAGGAGCCGGGGTCTGCAGGCGAGCAGGCCCAGTGTTCTGATGCCCAGTGTCTCTGGGGCACAGCTGGGAGTGGCAGATGCCAACCTGCCCTGACGCTGGGAGGCTGAGTGGCAGCATTCACGGAGGCCTGCCTCTTAAAAGCTTTTTTGGCCTCTTCTGATCTTTAACTGCCTGCGGTCACAGGCGTTTTGCGCACTAATGCTAGAACTCAGGGAGGGGCCGCGCTGGCTCCAAGCCCTGCTCCTCCATCAGCCTGTAACACGCGTCTCCACGGCCTCCACGGCCCTGCGAACACTGGGAAGCTGGGGGTGGTTGCTTCCTGCAAGCTGGAGGCACAGGACCAACAGGAGAAAGGATCTGGTCCCTTATCTCGGTTTGTCCTGAGACCACACCTGCAGGGCCTCAAGACCCACGTCTTGAGGACCATGAGCTCAGCTAACGTGTCCACAGAGCCATGAATCTTTATCCCAAACTGCCACTCACAGGAGGGGGCTGGGTGAATAAGAAAGTCCCAGGTCCTGGGTTCTTGTCCTAGTGCTGCCACTGTCCTGCAAAGGATACCTGAGCAGGCAACATTCCTTCTCTGGGCCTCAGTTTCCTCATCTGTCCCAGTAGGGTGCTGGCAAGGCTCTTACAGATCATCATGTGGCCAGACTGGATGGCTCTGAAGTTCCAAGAGGTGGCAGAGTTGCAGTGGAGTGTGAAGGGGCCAGAGGCATCTGGACCGACCCCCAGCACCTGTGCAGGAGCCGGGGGCTCCCTCCTCACACCAGCACACCTCTGGGGAAGAGAGCCCTGGTCGGCCATTGTCAGGATGCTCCCCACTCGCGTGTGCTCAGGAGGATCATGGTGTGTCTAACCCTCTGCGAGCACTGAGCCAGGAGTCCCTGCCTCCAGGGAGCACAGCCGGGGCCTCCCCAGAATGTCCTCTCCTTGGTCAAACAGCCAATCGCCATTGAATCAAGAAGTGCCTACTATGTGCAAGGTACCAAGGAGAGGCCCATTTCTATGCACGGGCTACAGGGCAGACCTTCCAACACTCACAAAGGCCCTCACACCCCTCCTGAGAAGTCTCCCCTCCTGGTCTCTGCCTTCCCACGCTGAAGGCTTCACTGTGGGCTCCACATGTGACCAGATGGAGGAGAGGAGGGAGGGAAGGACCTGGTATTTACTGTCAAAGCTCCAGACCAAGGGGTCAGCCCTTCACACACGATCTCCTTCAGCCCCCACCGCTGCCCTGCAAGACCATCGTTATGTAATAGGCAGGTCACCCCCTGCCAGGTGTGATCATGCCCCTCGTGCAGCCTAACGTCCTCCGTGTGCTTCACACTTGGCCTCGCTGCTGCCATCAAGCCTGTGGCCAGCACGGACACCCGGGTCTTCTCTGCAGGAGCCAGGGCCAGGACAGGCTGCCACCACTCTGTACTCAGGGAACCCCTGGGGAGGCCCGCGATCCTGGGCAAATGTCAGCGTGGTGGTTTCAGCCCGGGGTGCAGGCTGCTGCATTCTGCATCCCGCTGCCGTCGGCTAGGGCGCTAGCTCGCTCTCTCTGTGTCGACGGTGTGTCTGAGGATGCGCACACCTTCATCCAAGCTAGTGATAAATATACCTAAGCCAGGTTACCTTCAGCCCAGACAGCTCTCCGAGCCTCTGGCCGGCCTGGCCAACCACCCCGACTCCTCCTGGATGGGCTCTGGCCCCTCCGACTCGACGTGTCCAGAACAGAGCGCAGTGTCTTTGTCCTCCGCCCACACCCTCCACCATGCTGGCTGGTCCTCCTGCCCACCCTGTCACTTCTCAGTGCCTCTCTCTTTCTTGCCAACAACCTGACTTCACCAAGTCTGTGACCAGGTGAGGGCCCACTGACCCCTCTGACTTGGCCCTCCACCCAGCCTTAGGGTGGGCCTCGTGGTTTCTCCTTTGGACTCTCGTCCTGCCTGTGGGCTTAGGGAATGGGAGCACTTACTCCTGGGAGAGCCTGACGCAGCGCCGAGGTCCCCAGATGGCCACAGGAAGCCTGTCCACTCTGTACTTGCCCCCTCTGCCTCTGGACCTGGACCCACACTGGCCTCGGAGCCAGTCTGAGGGTGGAGCCTGCAGTGCTGACGTGCCCGCTGGCTGTGCCTCTTGAAGGCCGGGGACCCTTGCCCAGAACTGCCCCCTTGGGCTGGGGTTCTGTCCCCACCCACAGAGGGGCTCACCAGCCTTCGGGGCGGGAGCCACATTTGCTCACTGAGTCTCCCTGGTACTTGGTCCTGGCACATGCCAGGTGCCAGGAGGGGAGACTGGACAGACTGTGGCTGGATCAGGGGTATGTGGGACCTCCCGGCCTCCCCCCTCCCCGGGGAGCCACAGGGCCTCGAAGTGACGCTCTGTGCTGCTCAGCATGCAGTTTCACTCCCTCCTGGGTACTTCCCATAGAGACAGGTGACTGCTTGGTGTCTGGGAGCTAGGGGTGGCTGCAAATAGGCCACACGGCTGGCCTCTTAAGGGCTGCCCTTTCCACCTACGAATAAGCCCCTGCCCCTGGGGTTTGTTTTTGATTCAGCCCCAAGGAGCCTTAGGGACGTGTAGGAAGCACCCCTTAAGGGACTGAGCCGTGGGGCCCTGGAGGAGCAGAACAAAGAATGGGCACAGACCAAGGCCCTGATCCCAGCTCTGCAGGCTGCCTGCTGTGTGGTCTTAGGCAAACCCCTTAGCCACTGGGAGCTCAGCTTCCTCGCCCATAAAGCAGGTATAACAAACACCTACTCTATAGTGAGCTGTGAAGATTCACTGAGATGATGCATGTCTAGCCCCAGGACATCCCTCCATCCCTCACCTCTCTGAACCCCTGGCCCCAGTGTCTTGGGTGGTTTCCATGGCAGCTGCTCTCTGCTGCCCTGTGCTTTTCTTCTCCTGGTGTGAGCACTTTGCAAACCCAACCTGACTAATCCTCCTAAAGCCCTTCAAGTGCAGCAGTGGCAACACTCATTATGTGGGTTTTGCCCCTTAGGCGGAGCCCCCGATCTGCCCAGAAGGCAGAGGCAAAGAGAAAGGGCAGGGAGTCGACAGGGCCGGACCAGGATGGGGGGCCAGGAGACCCAACCCCACATCCCAGACAGACCCAGGCCCCAACGCCCCTGGGTGATTCTGATTCCCAGTTTGGGGCTTTTGTTCCCAAAGCCCAACTTCCTGCTTCATGGCTTGGCAGCCCTCATCAAGGGAGGACACCAATCTTGACTGAGCAACTACTGTATACCAGGCATGAGAACTGAGCATACGACTGAATGCCTAATCCTTTGCAGTGAAGAACTCTGCTACTGTTCTCATTTTGGGAACACTGGGGCTCAGGGACAGAACCAGCTACATAATTTATAGCCCCCCTGTTCAAAAGTAGTAAGAATTTCAAGAGGGTGACCGCAGAGCATTAACCCAAGCTCAGAGCCTGTGAGACCACACAGGTCAGTCAAGCCAGCTCTGATCAGAGAGGTTAAGTACCTTGTTCAAGGCCAAGTTGAGGCTGAACATAGACCTGAGTCCTAAACCCTCTGGTTGCTTCAAATGCTACTTTGCACGAGGCTCTCACAGGTCTAGTCCTACAGCACCCCGGCAGGCACACACATCTGGAAGTCAGTGGAGGTGCCTTGCCTCCAAGAGCCCCCAGGCGCTTTCTTCCCCAAGGGCAAACCCTGGTGCCAGCTCAGCTCCTGCCCCCACTGCTGCTTGGCAGAGGGAAGGTGCAGAGCAGGCTGGCCGGGAGCACCTCCGTGCTCTGGATGCTGCAGCAGTGTGGAGGGACACGTAGGTTCCCTGTGATATATGGTGAAATCCATGGCACTCCCGCCAGGGGCTGTAATTCATAAGTTATGGGAGAGCTTCAAGACTAATAAATTTGGGAGAGAAGTATTAATGACTACACAGGGGCACCATGAACTTGGCAGGCCCCAAAGCCTGGTACTTTGCAGCCCAGGTTTTAAAAATGATTTGTGCTAGAGCAAGTCTAAACAGAAGCCAGTGGGCATTGTCTGTGACCCACTGGCAACTGTTGAGACTGCAGCTTCCTCCTTATGGGGCTGGGGCTGGCACCCCCACCCTAGAAGCCACCCTCCCCCAACCCAGCCAGACACTGCCCCTCCTCCGTGACTCATCACTCCTGTCTGCAGGTTAATCTGGGACTTTCTGTGCCCTACTGTGCAGAGGGGGGCCTGAGGCCCCTCTGGCCTGAACGTCATAGTTAGTAACAAAGGCTGCCCTTTCTTCATCTCCAGAGTGGCCCAGAGTAGCCCTAGCTTGTTCAGCCATAATTTCTAATGTCATGCAAATCCCTCCCTGGACACAGCTCCTGGTCAAGGAGAGACAGGCTGGGGGAAGCCCTGTGTGCCTGGGCCACTCGAGGCTGTGAATCATGTGTGTCCTCAGCCCAGAGCACAGGCCTTGCTGTCTATGTTTGGGGCTGGCTGTCACATGCTGTGCTGTGTGTGGGTGGCTGCAAAGGCCAGGGCAGGCGGCACCCAGAGAGCTGGGATGTACTAGGGGATGTCCCTGAGGAGTAGCGCAGGTGAGACTCCAGGGCTGCACAGACAGACATTTGCAGCTGCTCCCAGGATGCACGTTTGGCACCTCTATGAGAGGCCCGAGCATGCCTTGTTCAGACAGACACACCTTCCCCCTAGTTTCCAGGAGGGTGAGTGGGGTCAGTGCAGACCCCATGACACCCTAGTTGGTAAAGCACAGCTAATTGAATTTCCCGAGTGGTCTTTGGCTCTGCCCCAGCTTTTTCCCTTCTGCCCCCTCTGTCCTCTCCTTCTGGAAGGTACTCACAATGGAGACAGATACAGAGAGGAGGAGCAGTAGGGACAGGCAGGGACTCAGAGCTTCACAGCACTCCTAGAGGGTGTGGGATTATTTTAAAGGCTTGGTTTGGTTGTGGATCCTCCTAGCCCAGAGCTCAGCTCCCTATGGGCCCAAATGTGGCATGTGGTGTCCAGGGTCACTGGCTGAGAGCAAGGGCCATGCTGTCATCTCTAGAGCTCAGGACCCTGATGAGAGAGAAGGGGGTGCTGCAGAGGCAGCGGTGCCTCAAGGGCTCAGAGCTGCAGAAAGAAAGGCACTGGGCAGGTGCGAGCTCCCGAGCAGCGTGGAGCTGTCCCGCGCTGCCGGCAGAGCCAGGTGGCCTCCTGCAGGGACAGCCGAGCAGCAGCACCTGGTGCTCACCGAGCTCCATCGAGGAGGGGCCACCAGACCGTAAACCAGCTCCTCCCATCCCTGGGAGGCAAGGCTTAGTGGGCAAAAGCTGCTCTTACCTTCTAGAAAAACTTCCAAAAAGAGTAAGGAGGATTCCACAAGCCTGGGGAGCTGGAAGCCAAGAGCAGGTTTCTGGAGAGGGCTGTTGTCGGGTGGCTTCTGAGCTCTGAGAGAGGACACAGGGCCACACGCAGGAACGAATGATGTTTGAGAGCCTCATTTGCTCTGGGGAGAACCGCTGAGATCAGCACACATAATGGCACAGGCCGCGGGACAGGACCGGGCCTTCGGGAGGTCACCCGAGTTGTGGGGGGGAAGACCTGGGGCCTCAGCCTGGCTCGTGGTGACCTGGGGGCTCAGCCTGCGGTGGGCTCCGGGGGACAGCGGACAGCACAGGAAGGGCTCAGAAACTGAAGCACTCACAGAACGGGCTGCTGCGCTCCACTGCAGTGACAGCAAGACGGGTGGAAGGAGACGAGGCCAGGGAGCGGCTGGGGCAGGACTGTCAGGGGGCCTTTTTGCCACCTGCTATGGGTTGAATAATTGTGTCCCCAGCCCCCATCCATATGTCGAAGCCTGAAGTCCCAGCACCTCAGAACGCGACCTTATCTGGAAGTGAGGAGGTTGCGGAGGCAATCAGTGGAGATGAAGCCATGCTGGAGCAGGGGAACCCTAATCCAATGTGACTGGGGCCCTTATAACTAGCGGACTGATACGCCATGCTAAGGGGCTTGGGCTTTTTCCCGAGGGACACAAGAACCAGCAAAGGCAGTAAGACAAAGAGTGACGTGAAAGATTTTGGAAACAGCCCTGTGCAGAGGGAGAGGGGGATGGCAGAGGGCACCTATGAGGGCGGAGCCGACGAGGAGCCGGTGAGGTCCAGAGACAACTGAGGCTGAGCAATGACGATGAAGAAGGGGATGTTTCAGACACATGCAGGAAGCAAAACCATGAGGAACTGAAGACGGGTGGTGAACTGGGACCTGCCAAACCCTGGACCAAGGCAGGAATCATGCCACAGCTGAACACACACGAAAGTAAAGCTCTGCACGCGGCACAAAAGCCAACTGCCCAAGGCGGGGTCGCCAGTGCACGTGGCCTCTGAGCTGTGAGCCCAGGCCGAAGGCACCACACGCTCAGGGGCCTTCCGAGTGCATCGTGGGGTGCCGGGCGAGCAGGACAGCGCGGGAGGGGCCGCACTGCGCTCGGGCGTGCGGCTCCCCAGTAGCTGCGCTCGGTGCTGGGGTCACTGCCGAGGGCACTAGAGAGCTCAGTGAGGCAGTGGCCGCGCAGCAAGGACCTGGGAGCTCATCCCCTCAGGGTGGCTGTGGGAACCCAGGTGGCAGTCCCTGGAGGAGAAAGCAGTCTCTACAAGGGTGTCTCGGCTGAGGGCACCCACCCCCGCATGGAAACCGCGGCCGGGGGAGGGGTGCGGGCGGCGCAGGCCCAGCAGTCTGAGGAGGAGCTTTCTCACGGCAGGGCCGGTGAAGGCGGGCGGCATCACGCTCCCGTTCCCAGAGGAAGGTGAGCCCAGGCCACACAGACTCTTGGGAGTGAGTCACAGATGGGGTTCTCATGTCAGCTGAAGCCCCTCCTAGTCCCCAAATTCTAGGATTCTAGGATCTGAAGATCTCTCAAAAGATCCAGTATCAGCCCCCTCATTCCCAAACCTGTTGGCGCGTCTCACCGCCACAGAGCCCCCCACACCCACGGGCGCCTCGCGCTGCTGTGCGGCAGCCTCGCAGGCGCCGCGCGTCCCCTCGCGGAAGGGCACACCGAAGCCGCACGTCCGCGAGCCTGGAGCGCAGGCCTCTGGCCTCCCGACTGGCTCAGCCTGCCTGGCCTGTCCTCACTGCCCTGGCTGGGGACATGGCAGGCCAAGGCGAAGTATCCCCTTCATAGAGCTGGGCACTGGGGTTCCTCAGCCAGGTTCCAAGCCCAGCACCGTCATTTGCCGCCTGTGTGGCCCCACGCGACTCTCTTAAGCTCTGCGCCACACGGCCGCCCTGTGAGAAGGCTCGGCGCTGCTCCTTCCCTGACCGCTGGCAAACCCAGCCGCACAGCGGGCGGGCGGGAGAGCAGGCATTTGAAGCTGGGAACACCACCGCAGTCCCTGCCCTGCGTTGCGCCGGTGCCCACACACCAACAGCATCGTCCCATCCACTCGCTACCGTCTGAAAGGCCTGGCCTTGTCGTGTGGGCGTCTGGGCCCCGGTAGGCGACAGTCCAGCAGGGAAGCCCCAGACCTCGGCTTGAAGCCTGGCCCTGCCACTTGTTAGCCACGTGCCTTTGGTCGGCCTGCCCAGATCTGTCTCTTCATCCATAAAATAGGAGTCACAGCTGCTCCGCCCGGCGCTGTGAGGTCTGGGAGGGTGAGGCGCACGAGGCGCGAAATGCGCACAAGTCATTTCTAGTTTGTGCGGGGCACAAGTCGCCCTGTCGGGGCGGGACGGCAGGCCTGAGGGCTGACTCCGAGCGAGCGCGCGGTCCTGCCAGGAGCCGCAGCCCCTCTGCTTGGAGCCCTGGGGGGCGAGGCGCGGGGCGCCCCGTCGGTGGGCGCCGGGCTCACCTTGCGAGGGCCGCAGCTCCTCCACGACGCTCCCGGCCGCCGTCTCCTCGTCCCACTCGCCGGCCTCCACCACCTTGTAGCGGCTGCGCGGCTGGCTGAGCACGTGCGGGGCCCGCAGCGCCGCCTCCCGCTCGGCCGCCAGGTCCAGGTCCTGCTGCGCCAGGTGCGCGCGCAGCTGCCGGATCTCGAACTGCGGGCAGAGGGGACCGTCAGCCGCGGGGACCGTCCCCCGGGGCCGTCGGGCGAGAAGGTGCCCCGCGCACGACCCGCGCGGGCCTCGCGTTGCGGGCCCTTCCCCAGTTTCCCAGCAACAAAGCGTGAGCGCGGGCTTCGGCGCGCAGTGCGGTGGGGGCGCGGCCGCGCCGGTCCCAGGGGCACGCGACTGCACGAACCCGTTTAGGCGCCGAACGCCGATGACTGACGGGGGACAGGAACGCTGGAGCCTGGGCCCGCGCCGCCGGCGTGTCTCCCGGCGACACCCACTTGTCCGCCGCGCGGGCGGGAGGCGGCGCCGGGGCTGAGGCGTGGGGGCCTGCCGCGGCCTGGGCCAGTCCCTGCTCCAACGCGGCCGCGGTCTCCTGAGCTGCGAAACGGGGCTTGCTTCATAAGGGCTTTGTGAGCGCTGCGCACGCTTCCATTTGGGGGCACTCTTTGCTGGGGCGAGCGTCCTGGAAAGACCTCCAGACGCCTCGCGGGCTGGCGGCCGAGCGGCGGCCGGGCCGTGCGGGGACGCGGGCCACGCGGAGGCGCCACCCGCCACCCAGCGTCCCGGCAGGCGTCGCCACTCCGACCGCCGCCCGGCGCCCCGCCCAGGAGGTTGCCCGCTTACTTAAGACGCACATCTCGAGCCGACCCCTCCCCGGAATGTCAGACTCCCCAGCTGCCTACGTGACGGCACCACGGAGTTGGTTTATGGGACCTGCAAACGCAACTCGGTCAAAACAGGACTCCTCACCGTCTCTCCAAACCTGCTTCGCAGGCACTTTCTTCTCACTTTGGCTGCAGCCAAAGGCCGTAACACCTCCCTGCTTCCTCTCTTTCCCTCACTCGAACATCCCATCTGCCCCCCAAGTCCAGCCCCACATCCAAGTCCTATCCCACTTCCCTCCACCTCCGCTGCCAGCTCCCACCCTGACAGCCAGAGCTTCCCTCTGCCGTGGGGCCCAACAGGAGTCACAGGGACTCTCAAACGCAAATCGAACCCTGTCTACACACCTCAGTGGGTTACCACCTCTTGTGGGACACGGCCCCAGCTCCTCACCCTTGGCTTAGCAAGCAGGTGCACAATCTGGTCCTGCGCTCCCTGCCTCCGAGACGCAAGCTTTCTCGGTTTTCCTTAAAGACACCCAGTGTGTGCTGGTCTCAGGGCCACTTTGCAGCTGCCCCCTCCGTCCCAGATCACAGGGTGACTCCTCCTCAGAGGGCCCTTCCCTGACTCCCCACCTAAGGCAGTCCCTCAGGCACTCAGTTGCATCGACCTCTTTGAATTCTCCACATCACACCACTTTCTGATATTTTTGTGTATTATTTTAATGTTTTGTTAATTTTATTTTTAGGAAAGTAAAACACACACAGCTAAAAGCATTGACTAACACTAGGGTGGCCAGGCAGCAACCTGGCATTGGACAACCTCCCAAGTGTCAGTGTTAACCTCCCAACGTGTGTGTCTCTGGGGCCATATAGGTTTTCCAGAGAGTTCTTCAGCTTCCTGCCTGGTTCCCTCTGTACTGGGAGCAGGGTAGGGGAATAGGGCAGAGTCTCGTCTTTACAGGGAAGGACTTTCACTTAATCCTCATTTCCAGTTCAGTCCTGCACCTTTCCCCAGGCCCCTGGCCCAGTGTCCACACACGGAGCTCTGGGGTCCAGTCTCTCCAGAGCACAAGCCTCTGGACGCTGGCAGGCTTGGGGAGCAGTCTCCTGGCTGTGCAGGATTTGGAAGTGGGCCTAGGGGTTTCAAATATTGCATGTGCAGACTTTTAGCCAACCCCCCTTTCCCACGGTCAGCTGCATACTACACCCCCTTCCTCCCAGACTCTCGGGGTTCCGAGGAGAGAGTTAGCCCCTTTCCTCCACCATCCTCCTCTGCAAGCACTTTAGTTATAAATTGCCCACTCTGCTATCGGTGACCACTTTCTCATCTAGTCTCCAAGTGTGAGAGAGTTCATTGAAATCTCTATCCTCTTTGTCCTGATAGATAAGACTTAAAGAGACAGTTTCTTAATTCTTCTGCATTTAGGATTTTTGTCTAGTATTTGGGTGGAGTTTGGGAAAGATCAGATGACTGCCTGTGGTCTCCACTATTTTCTTGACGGCCTGCGTATCAGTTTACCTCTCCTTCACCCCCAGTGGTGTGCTGGTAAAAACGAAAGGAACAGGCAAGGCCTGATTTGTAGTGCATACTAATCTCTGTGGTGTAAATATTCCCACCATGATGCTACGGGGAACCGAAAAGAAAAGTGTGCACAGTAAGCTCTCATGGGCCAGGGAGGCTCCAGTGCGCCACGCCACCCTTCTCCCCCAGCAGCACATACTCTCCGTAGGAACAGGCCCTTGTCTGTTTTGTTGCCTGGTACACAAAAGTCACTCAGTAAATGTTGTTGAATAAATAAATGCATAAAACTAGTTAGTTTTGTTCTGCTCTGTGGTCTCGAACTAAGCCATAACTGAGCCGCAAGCCTAGGCCAAAGTCTGAGCCCTGCTGCCAGCTACGCACTAATCCAGACCCTGGTCATGGACCCAGCCCCAATGCTGAGCTCAGACCTGGCTTGTACCCTGGACCTTGGCAACCCAACACTCAAATGGGACTGGTGGTCTTACAAGGTGAGAAAGTGAGGCTGGCTTTTTGTGCGGGGGAGGGATGTGAGCCACCCCTCTGGCAGCAATGTCTCAGAGGTCACTGAGGACCCGGGCAGCAACCCTACCAAGCTCTGCTGGGCTGGGAGCCCCGCCCACCCAGGCTGATCTGAACCTCCCATGGGCATGCCCAGCCACTTTCTCCAAGGCCACTCTTCTGGACCTCCAGGCCCAGCTAATGGCTTCTCAGGCCACTCGGAAGGGATGCATTATTGATGGCTGGTAATTAATATGGAGTTGCCCAAGAGCGCCCCACTGGAATTCAGGCCAGATAGCTGGAGGCCAGGGCTTGCCCAGCCCCAAGCCCACATGTGCAGACATAGGCGCATATAAAGAAATAAGTTTTAAAGTAAAGATATGAACTCCAAATGTGTGGTAGTTCTCCCATTCATTCATTCATTCACTCATGAGGAAGTCAGGTGAAGCATGGTAGGGGCCATGTTAAAATTCTGTTGTATGTTTGGGCATGAAAATGAAAATCAGATAACAGCAAGGGGGGCTGGCTGCTGCACTACAGGGAACAAGTCTCCTCTGAGAGAGGCTAACCCTGGGTGGTACTTGTGGCAGAGGTGTGTACAAGAGACAGAGGACTAGGGAAGTCAGCAGGAGCCAGCCCAGGCAGAGCCTTGTGGCCATCATCATGTGTTTTAACGTTGTCAGCCTTTATTTAAAGAGCAAAAGAAACCATTAAATGTTTCAAACAGAAGGGTGGCATGGTGGCAGTGGCAGTATAGTGATCTAGGTGAGCATTTTGAAAGGACAGCGCTGACTGCAGAAGGGAGGATGGACTGGTTGGGGCCAGGTGGATGGGGAATACCAGCTGAGAGGCTACTGCAGCAGTCCATGCCAGAGAGGACCAGGTATGGATTAGGGTGGAGACAGTGGAGATGGAGATAAGAGGATAAGAGATGTATTAGGAGGTGAAGTGTCAGCACATGGCATGGATTGGAATGGGGGTGAGGAAAAGGGCAACCTGCTTTGAGGACAGATTTTGGCAAGCTTCATACCCATAGGGTGTGAGGTGCCTGGACGCCCTCTGCGGCACCCTGAGAAGGAATGGCTAACTCCTTAAAGGGAAACTGCAGATGGGCCAAATGACTCTCAGCCCTGGCACTGGCTGTGACAGCCCAGGGGCTTCTCAGAAAGGGCCAGCAAAACCCTCAGAGCCCAGCTCCTGATTCCTCCCGTACTTAACACGGCCGCACATGCTTCCTTCAGTCGACTGGAGTGCTGTCAAGGATGCTAGCACAGCAGGGCCTTATTAATTAGATGGCTGAACTGAGGCCTGGAGGTGGGAAGGAGCCTTCTGTGCTGGGTAGGGAAGGATCGGGCCACTTGGCGTGTCAGAAGCAAAGCAGGGCCTGAGTCTGCGCCTCTGGCTTCCAGCCCCCAGGACCTTATGCCAGGGAACTTGCAGCCTTATGGGCCAGATGGAAGTGGCTAGGCCCCACAGAGCACAGGGAAGCTTGATGGTAACAGGGCCAGGAGAGAGCAGGAGGAACACACAGGCTGAAGGCCCATCACCCTCCCTCACTCTGACTTTGGGTAGGTCCCTTTTCCTCTCTGGGGCTCGGTTTCACTGTGTGTCCAGTAAGCCAAATGGACTATCTGAATTCTGAGTCTATGATGAGCTCTGTGCTGGCTCTGGGACCCTAGCTGGGAGGGAACAACGTACAGGTGCCAGTTCACACTTGGGGCTGTCTTGAGGGCCATCCTCTGCTCCCTGCTAAAATGTCCCATTTCCAGGGGACCGATTCTTTAGAGAAAGATAACATAATCCAGAATCTCTAAAACGTGTCATCAACAATGTGTAGCATATGATGAGAATTATTAGTTATGCAAATAAGCAGGAAAAAGTGATCAATTATCAAGACATAAAGCAGTTAATAGCTGACCTATAAAAATATTTGAGCTGATAAATGTAAGGACTTCAAAATAACTTTAAGTAATATGTTAAAGAAAGGGGGAAAGATGGACAAAATGAATGTATTTCAGCAGATAGAACCTATGAAAGGAATCAAATCAAACTTTTAGAACCTTTAATATACAGTTTCTAAACTTGAGCACTTGGATGGGTTTAACAGCAGACTGGACATAGCAGAAATAGTGTTGTTAAACTCAAAGATAGATCTATAGAAAATGCCAAAACTTATAGCCAGAAAAAGAGAGAGAGAGACAGAGAGAGAGAGAGAGAATGAGAGAAGGAATGAGGGGGACAGATTAGGATGTTGGAGACACGAGGCACGATCACTACACGTGCACACTGGAGCTCCAGAGGAGAATGGAAGAATGGGACCAAAGCATAAATAAAGAAATCAAGGCCAAGAACTTTCTAAATCTAACGAAAACCATCAACTCCCAGAGTCAAGGAACTCAGAAACTCCTAAGCAGGATAACAAACAACGCCCCCCCGCCCCCCGCACTCGCGTAGGCACCCCAAAGTCTCGATGCAGAAGACAGCAGGAAGAAAGGCCACAGCACTGGCCTCCGGGACGAGGCCTCTGGGAGGGAGGCTTTGATGAAGCAGACTTTCCACTGGCAAGCTGGCCCCTCGGAAAATATACCATCCCCAGGCTTGGGGAGAATTAAAGTGCATTCACAGCCCCATTTAGTGCGAGTCGTGAGCTAAGTATTTCTAATCCAATGTCCTGACCAATCAGCTGGGACCCACAGGGAAGCCCTCAGCTGCATTACTGGAGTGAGTCAGGCCCCTTCCCTCAGGGCTGGGCTTTTAATGCATGCCCAGGCAGGGCAGGCCCACGGGTGGAAGGGCAGCCACACCCAGCGCTTCTCTGCCTTTAATGGTCTGGTCGTGGAGTCAAATTGACACAGGCCTTGGCCTGATCAATGCACACTTTGGCCAGAAGCTCGATGGATCTAATGCAATAGCAATAACTTTGTCCCATCCTATTAGTGCTGTCTGCACAGACTGCCCTGCCTTCAAACCCATCTGCTGTTGGGATGGCATCCAATGTTTATTTCCATTAGTCTTGCCATTGTTGGCAACAATAAAAATCAAGAGACAGTTGCAAACTAATGATTTAGGAGCAAGGTAAAGCTGAGATCGACCTTGGCTCCTTTCCATCCACTGTGAAGAAGACTGGTAGTTGGCCATAAATTTAAATTATGGCAAAAGGATAACATAAGTTATTCTTCTGATGCCTAATTTTATCAGCTAAATAGGCTTGTCATTAAAGCTATCAGCTGTTTCACAAATCACTTCCCACGTTTAAAAAAACTTCACATCCCACAGTGGAGATCCGGAAGAATACAGGTGACAAAAGCTATTGAGCTGAATGGGGGGCTTGTGGCCTCTGCAGGAAGCAAAGGACTCTGGAATGAGCCAGCCTCAAGCCCCAGAACCAAGGTGGGACCCTGTTCCTCTAGTGTCCTGCAATTCCTGCCCTTCAGCCCCTTCTCTGAGCTTCTAGCCCTGTCTTAAACGGGAGCGCCCTCCGCAGAGCCGCCAGCGTTCTCTCCAGGTGCTGAGCGCCTGGGAGCAACAGGGTTCAGGGCAAGGCCCAGCTCCCAGCCAGGCGACCCACCACCTCCCAAGCCTGCCCTGGCTCCTGCACGTGAAAGCAGAGGACACGTGAGGTGACAAGCCCCTTCTCCCCATGCCTTCTCAGTCAGAAGTGCCTATAGCTTGGAGGGCCAAGATTATCATCTTGTTTCTTTAGAAAGCAGGCCAGGGAGCCACGCGCCCCCCAGGGAGGACTCTGTAAGTGCGGCGGGCCTCCTGCTGCGAGGGTGGGAAGGGTGGTGGTGTTGAGAGCCCACCAGCCTTGTTTTACGGTGACGGCGGCAACCGTGTTCTCTTCTTCTTGGGCTCACAGACCACTTCTGACAGCATCTGCTATCTTTAGGTGGGACTGTGTAAAGGAATCCTGCGAACGAACTGGGGGCCGAAGCACAGTCGCCCCTTCTAGTCCTGGACAATGAAAACCTGCGGTGCCTCAGTCTCCACTCTCCCTTTCTCATCCCCTGGCTGATTGGTTAAGACTCACAGTACTTAGAGGAAGAAGCCTGGAGGCCAAAGTGACTGTGTGGCACGGAGGGTGCTCCACCGATACCCGCCGCATTGCGCTGTGGTGGGCATGACAGATGTTAATGTGTTCCTCTTGCGTTAGGCCACTATGATTTCTGGATTTGATGCAGCAGCTGGTGTTACTCACCCTAACTCATGTGACTGATGCAGCTGCCCTATTTCTGGTGTGGGGAAATGGACACTGAAGCCCTGGGGTCCATTCCTACCCCTTCCGTGACAAACTGCAGGCCCGGGGCAAGGAACAGCCTCTCCCAGCTCAGACTTCCCATCTGTGAAAGGACCTGGCCTATTGACTTTCACCGTCTAAGTCAAAATGAGCTAAAGCATGACTGTGCATTTGTGAATGATCACTACAATACAAATGCGTTTATTTTTATTCTCTCTCCCTCTCTCTTTTTCACACTTACTGAGAGCCTCCAGTGGGCCGGACTTTATATATATATCACTTCATTTAATTTGATCCTCACAGCATCCATGTGTGACATTGGCTTCGTTGCCTCCATTTTCCAGTGAGAAGCCTGGCTCAGGGATTAAGGGGAGACAGCTAGCTGCTGGTGGAGCTAGTGGTTGAGCCCAGCCTGCCGGCTCCCTGTGGGAGAGCATTGTCTCCACCCCCACACTGCCCACAAGCCACTCCTCTTTCAGGAGCGGGTGCTTGCCCGAGCTCTAAGGCTGTCTGTCCTAAGCGGCTCCCAGGCTCCACTGGCCTCCTTGGAGGCTGGACCTCAAGTCACACTAGAGTGAATCTCCGATTGCTCAGTATTTTGCCAACGATCTCAGGGGAATGGTATAAGAATGGAGACTTAACTTCCCTCTGTGCTTCCTGTAGGACCCAACAGAGAAAAGAAACCAACTTCGACAGTGGGCAAGGTCAGAGTGTACTGTTTTGTGCCAAAAGCTATTGTAAAGCTTAAAGCACAAAAGGAAGATATAACACGGACTTCAGAATATGTTTTGGAATTAGAGCAAGATCCTAGGCATGGATGTACATAAATATCTCAGAAGTGGTTTTGTGAGACGAGTCTGAAGAATGTATCATTGCACTGCATCTAAAACAGCTTTGATTTCTGAAGCAGCCAGCACAAAGAGAGGGGCAAAAGCTCACACCGCTCCTCTAAAGGACAGCCATTGACATCTACCTCTGGAATCCATCAGGGTACCGGTGAGACTAACTCTTAAGAAAATTCTGGCCAGGACCCAGACAGAAAGAAAGGAAAGCAAATGGAAAGGATTTCCCAGTGGAAGGGTGTTGGACCTGGGGGTCTGAGGCTGCGAGCATCCATCACAGCAGGGGCAGGCGGGAGCGGCTGTAGCAGGCCAGCCAGGGCTTGGGAAGGGGGCGACAGACCAACAGTGTTTTCCCTCCTCCCAGGACCCTCTGGGCTCCCTTCTGGGTAGGGTTCTTTTGAGAATGAGGTGTGTCCCAGGGTCAGAAAAAATAGCAGCAGTGAGGAAAGCAGGGAATTCCATCTGGCGGCAGTAACCGGAGGCCAGTGTGGTCCAGGAGGGAGGCACTGAGTGAGCCCAGAGCCTCCTGTCTTCATCCTCGCCCCGACCGCTGTGCAGGGCTGGACACACCTGTCTCCTGCTCTGGGCCTCGGACCCCCACCTGCCAAATCCTGGACTGCAGCAGCTGCTCTCAGAGGGACCACCACCTGTAATAAAGGTGGCTCTGGGTAAGGAAGGAGCTGCCTGGGTCCCTGAAGATGAAGATACGAGGTGTCTGTCATCTGGGAGTCTACACAGGGTCAGGGTGAGAAGTAATTTAGTCTTTTTTAAAAAGCGAAGATGAAAAAGCAAGATAGTAACTTTATAATGGAGAAAGCTGACGAACACTCCTTCAGGCAGGTGACAGAGGTCCACGTGGGCAGCAACAAGCCGTGTTGATGGTCAGCCTCCTGACGTGGCGTGATGGGCACTTTACCTCTCCGATCCTCTGCCCGGCGCCCAGTGTCCCGGCTCACACGAGAAAAGCACCAGGCTTTCCCCACAGAGGATGTCCTGTATGATGCCTGAACAGGGACCCTCAGGCCCGTCAAGGTCACCAAGAGCCACGCAAACTCTGGGACATGTGCACAGCTGAAAGCAGCCCAAGGAGACCTGGCAATACACGTATGTGGTGTCAAGGCAGATCCCGTGAGCAGAAAACGGCATAAAAGATGAAAACTAGAGAAATATGAGTGGTGATATTGATGTGTTCAAGGCAACAAATGATGACACTAACATCAGATATCACTAAAGGGCACGGAGGTGCAGGTGTGAAGGGACTCTGCACTGTCCTCACAGCTTTTCTACAAGTCTAAAACCATCCTAGATGAATGTTATTTTTATAAAGGCGCTAAGGATGAGTGAAGTCATGGCAAATAGCCAGACAAGCACATCACAGGCGGACACAAAGTGGGCATGTGTTCAAGAGAGCCGAGTGGACACAAAGTAGGCGCGTGGTCAAGAGGGGCAGGGGGACACAAAGTAGGCGCGTGCTCAAGAGGGGCAGGGGGACACAAAGTAGGCACGTGCTCAAGAGGGGCAGGGGGACACAAAGTAGGCGCGTGTTCAAGAGGGGCCCCACACATGTCACTGGAACTTTGATGAATGTCAAGTTTTTAGGCAGCATTTATGAATTCAGTTTGCACACTGGGCCATTAAACTCTGAGAAGTCAACCAAGGAAAGATAGCAAGGGTTTGTGACAAAGGTGACTAGAAGAGCCTGGAATGGGGTGACAGGGAGCCCATACGAAATCTGATCAGCGTTTTCACTGTGGGCTGAGAAGTGCCTCGAGGAGAAGAAGCTAGAAAGCGAGGTGGAACACGACAGGCTGGAGAGAGCAGTGCTGGCGGTCGGGGTGCCTGGTCTGCACCTGCTGGAACCGCCCTGCGCCCCGAGCTTGGGGGAGGCCATCTCACTCCTGAAATGGGTGTGGGGGCAGGCGGGGCTGACAGACTGGAGGGGTCACTGTGCCACTCCTTGTCACGCAATAGGCTTTCGGCGAAGCAGTCTCACAGCCACTCTGCAAGGGTTTTACTGCTGTCCCTGTTTTCCAGATTAGGAAAACCAGGGCCCATACAGGTCCTGTGAGTGCCCAGAGCCACACCAGGCCAGTAAGTGGCTGAGCTGACTTTGAACCCTGGGCAAACTTGGGGTCAAAACCGGCTTGAATTTAGAACAAAGTCTACTCTCAATCATCCCACATGCTGCTCTGTCCAAGGGCCCAGCCGTCCCTGGCATTACATGGGCCCACACTCTCGTCTTGTTAAGGGTATTTGTTGCCCAGTTAAGTCTGGGCCTGGTCTCAAAATACAGCTGCAAATGAGGCGTCTGTCTGCTCCACCCCGTGGAGCGGGCACCCTGAGCTTGGGGACAGCAGCTTTCCCCTCTGTGCTGGCCAGGCACCCTCCCCACACTCCTTGGCGATCCACTGGGATTCCAGCCTGTCTGGCCGTTTTTGCTGTCTTCACTAAGATGACAGGCTTCAGGTGCTTTTTAAATTAAAATGGTTTGTTTCTGTTCATCTCTTTTCCAGATGTCACTAACTAGAAGGAATCTGTCTTTATTTATTGGCTCTTTCCTATGCAGAATCCAAGGGAGTCTCCCTCCAGCTGAGACCCCTGGCAAGGAGGCCACATGTGGGGAGTGACTTGAACCGGGACGGCAGGAAGGGGGGGGTGGGGGGGTCTGGGGGGATCAGGACAGAGGTCAGGTGGAGATCATGGGAGGGGGTTTGCCAGGAGGATTTTCTTCCTGGCACGTGGCCCATGTGCTGCTGAGGTGAGGCGTGTGGCCGGACCAGCCTGCCTGCTGGGCTGGGAGGCTGTGCATTTATGAGGGCAGGCGCGGCCCTGCGCCGATGCCCTTCACGTTGCCAGCTGCAGAGAAGTAGAGTGTTCACTTCCTATTAGACAGTAGACTGAGGACTACCTGACCAACCTCCGGCCAGTTCTGGGTGACACCCTGAAGTGTCCCCTCCTCCCTTCGCTTGCCCAAACCCAGGCTCTGTCACGGGGTGGTTGCTGCAGCCCCTCTACCCTGTCTTCCGTCTCCACCCACCTCCTCCATCTGTCCTCCAGCCGCAGCCGCACCCCTCCCGCTCCTGCCTCTGCCGCGCCAGGTTTCCTCTCTCCCCGCAGGATAAAGCCCGGCTGCCTGGCCGCCGGCGGAGCTCTTCCCGAGCCTGCCTCCACGCCCCAGGCCTGCCCCTGCTCGCGCTGGCAGCCTGGAGCCCCCAGCACCGCCGGCGCCCTCCTCCAGGTGGCCCCGCTCAGCGCCAGCTCCGCCGGGACCTTCCCTACCAGACGTGCCCGCGGAAGCAGGCGCAGCGCCAGGCTGCCAGGCGCGCCGAGTCACCCAGGCCCCAGCGGGTGGAGGCCTGCCCGGGCGGGCCCTCAGAGCCCAGCGCTGGGCCAGCAGGGCGGCCGGCCGTGCTGGCTGCCCGAGGAGAGGGAGACCGAGCGGGGCGGGGGCCAGCGGCGCGGCGGCCGGCGTCTCTGCTCCCAGCCTGGGGCTGGGCCGGCCTGCGCTCGCTCGGGACGGACAGCGTGCTCTGCTCCTGAGGGCGTGTCCAGCCCTCGCGGCACACGTGAGCTCTGTGCGAAATGAAAGGCCGTGGCGCTCCGGAAGAAGATGAGAAGACTTGGCTCCCTGACAGACATTCCAAGGGGATGATTTCTAAGTCGCTGCATGCGTGTTCCTGTGGGACACTTCCTGGGGCTGCTTTGTGGTGACAGTCCACAGACCCCCCACCAGCTATGAGAGGGTGGGGTTGAGAAGCTCAGTGATGCACCAACCACATGCTCACCAAGACCCAGGAGGAGTGGCCCCAGGGCTGGGGCGCGGATGTGAGTTGGGCAGGGCTCGCCCCGGGGAGCGACCCTCTCAGTGGGAGAAGCTGCCCTGGGTGTCAGTGGCCACTGCCCAGGCAGCGAGCGCCCAGTGCCCTGCCAGTGAGGGCTGCGGAGCTGCAGAGCTGCAGGTGGGGCACCATGCTCTGCAGAGAAGCCGGACTTGGTGGGCGAGGCAGAGCTTGTGGGGCAGGGATTCACGTAAGGGCGCAGCGCGACCAGAACCCAGGGAGAGGGAAGGCACGGGCTTTGTTAGAAGGAGAGGGCTCCATATGGCACAATCAGAGTGTTTATGCACCAGACACATGAGACATGAGGTTGACAGGACAGGCAGACATGTGGCAGGCCCGTATGACAGTGTGATCTCAGCCCTGAGACCCCTTGGGGAGCGCCGAGACCCCTTGGGGAGCGCCGGGTCCCCAGGGAGCCCATCCTCAGGCACCACGAGCCAGAAGGGCTCAGCGTCCACAGGGCCCCAGCTGCAGGCGCTCCACGCCAGGCTGGCCCTGAGAGCTGTGGGCTCCACTTCTCTGGCTCACGGAGTAAGGGCAGTGGCCCTGTCGTCTCCCAGAACCCAAGGGGTGGAATGGGAGCGACCACACATGTCATTTGGACCACACCCCACGCCCCGCCACATTCCCCCGCCTTGCTAGTCCCCTCAGTGGCATTCCCACCTTACAACCTGGCCCTGCAGCCTTGCCTGCTCCCAAGGCGGTGTTTCTGCAAAGCTTTGCAACCTTGCTTCGGGATCCAGCTGCCACCACCTCCCGAGCACCCCAGTCCCCTCTCCAAACTCCTCTGTCCCTCCGCTCACATGGGAGCAGCCCCCTCATCTTGTGGATGAAGAAGCTGAGGGCAGAGAGGTGGCAGGACTTGGCTGGAGTCCGAGGCGGCGGGGTGGTGGGGCTGGGCCTTGCATTCAGGCCTCCGCTTCCCAGACAGGGCCCCTCCCTTGCAGGGTCCACTGCCCGGCTCTGATCCTTTGTCACAGCTCCTGGAGTGCAGAGAACACTGCTAACATCTCTTTGGGGTGTCAGGGTATCCTGAGTGGCAACAGGCCCGCAGTGGTGCCCAGCACCTGCAGCAGACAGAATCAGTCCTGCTCAGAGACCATTTCTCCAAGGAGACTGAAGAATGGAGTGGGCGACCTGGCAGGCTCAGGTTGGGGAGCTGCAGGGCCACTGTGGGCCGATGAAAAGAACCTGGCCTGGGGGTCTGGTCCAGGCCTGGCTGGGCTGGCACCAGTGACCTTGGAGATGTGTTCCCCTCTCTGGGCTTTGGGCTCCCCTGGGTCCAAGGGGCTGGAGGAGCTCCCTGATCTTTGGGGCCCCTGCAGCTCTGGCATCCTGTGGCATTAGGCACTGCCAGTGTCCCCAGCAAGGCTCTGGACAGAAATAGAACTGAAAGTGGCCATGTGTTACCCCTTGCTCCTGACAGATCTGGGTCAGTCTCTCCAGCTGCTCGTCTTGGATGACCTTGGCCTTCTCATACTGCTGGATAACCATCTCCATCTCCACTTTCGCTGGCAAGACATAGGCTGGAAGACAAAGACAGCCCTGTGAAGACCTCGGCAGTGGCAGGGCTCAGCCCAGCATTCGGCCACCAGCAGGCTGGAGGCCTGTTCCCTGAGGATGGGCTGCAGGAGTGGGAGTTGGGGGCAGGGGGCGCAGGTCCAGGCACCAACAGCATCCAGAAAGTGCAAGAGGGTTACAACCTTGACTCACAGGTCCAAAGCAGCTGTGTCCCTCCTTTCCATAGTGACAGAAGCCTCACTTTTGGGCTGTGTGCACAGCTGCTTGGAATAAAGACTGTTCTCCAGCCTCCCTGGCAGCTGTGGGTGGCCATAGACCACCTCTGGACAACAGGATGCTACTGGAGGTAGAATGTAGTGGCTTCCAGAAGCCTTTCTTTAAAAGTAGCACAACTGCTCTGGAAAATGATTTGGCATATGTTAAGAAAAGATTGACCCCGTGACCCAGCAAGTCCATTCCTAGTACCCAAGGGAAATGGAAGCACACCTACACAGACACCTGTACGTGACTGTTCATGGCAGCATCACTCATAATAGCCAAAAAGTGGCAAGGACAGAAACGTGCATTGACGGATGAACAGATAAATAAAATGCAGTCTACCCACACCATGGAACACTGCTTGACAGTTCAAAAGAATGAGGAGCTTGTATGGACTGCAACACAGGCGAACCTTGGAAACGTCATGTTAACTGAGAGAAGCCAGACACAAAAGGCCGCACATCATATGATTCCATTATATGCCTTGTCCAGAATAGGCAAAGCTATAGAGATGGAAAATAAGTCAGTATTTGCCTCGGGCTGAGGAGGGAATGGGAAGTGACTGCTGGTAAGGATGGAGTTTCTTTCTGGAGTGATGAAAATGCTCTGAACTTAGATTTCAGTGATGGTTGCGTAACACTATGAATACACTAAAAACCAATGAATTGTGGACTTTAAATGGGTGGATTTAAATGTGAATTATATCTTAGTAAAGAATTTTAAAAAGAAAAAGCAGCAGGGGCTTTATCTTCTTCCTCCCTGCCTCCTTCCTATTGGCTATAATGAGGATGTGATGGTTGGCATTGGAGTAGCCATCTTGGACCAGGAGATGACTCTGAAAAGTAGGCTAGGTGTGTAGAGCAACAACATAGAAGGAAGCTGCGGTTTTGACTATTGGAAGTGAGTGCCATATCAGCTTTGGACCACTTACCCATGGACTTTTGTGTGAAAGAAATAAGCTTCTGTTTTGCTTAAGACATGTTATTCTGGGTCTCTGTTACTCAGAGATGATCCTATTTATAATTGGCACACACAGTGAAAAAAAAGAGGAGAAAAGCTGGACTCTGAGTACGAGATGCCCCAGCAGTCCCGTGGACCCCTCCCTTGGTAGTACTCTGGGCTCCTCTGAAGTCTCAATATCTGCTTCTGACCTTGACCTGGCCTTGCCCCTCACACTCTTCTCACACCTCTCAGAATCCAGTCCTTCCTGATTCTTTGGAAACCTCCATCACATGCCTCCTGCCACGGCGTTCTAGAGCCCTTCCTACCCAGCCTCTAGGCTGCCTCTCCACCCAGAGCCTCCCCACCTCCAAATGCCATCTGGCTATTGCAGAAATCATGCAGAAAATGGATTCAGGAATTTTCTCTTTGCTTCCAGACTTGAGGGCAGGCCATGTGTCCCTAAGATCCATCTCCAGGCTCAGGGGCTGCCCCATGATGCTACCCCTCAGACCTCTGCTGAAGCCAGTTCACACCAGGGCAAGAGTAGCAAATTAACACCCATCCTTTCACCAGCGGGTCTCTGTCATGAGGCTCCTGGTGGCACGACAATGCCTGATGTGTCATGAAAAAGGGGAGACAGCTGGGAAGAGCCTTCAAAATGGGGGCCATCAACCCCATTACTGTGAGAGTATATAGCTGTCTGCAGCTGGCAGAAGGAGCCAGAAGGCGCCGTTCCTGCCCTGGGAGGGGATGTTCTCATTGTCAGAGCCAAGAACAGGGCCCCCAGCAGATGGGGAGGCAAGAACAGCCAAAAAGCATGGGTGGGTCTCAGGGGTCCTGGGCTCCCCTCTCCCCTTCTGGTTCTGAGCCTGATTCACTGTGTGACCCCATCCCTCTTAACCTCAGTTTCCCCATGTGCCAATTGAGGGGAGTGGACTAGACGATCTCCCAGAGCCTTCCTAGCCTCCAAAGCCTTCCAAAGTTGGACCCAAAACATTCCAGTTTGATGACGATTCTGTCTCGGGGCTCTCTGCTGAGACATCAGCGTGGACCCTAGGGCTGAAGCTCATGGGTGGGATGCAGGGTTGGGGGCCAGGAGGGGACCCACCCAGGGACTGGAGACCCTGGAGGACACCCTACCTGCCTTGTACTGGCTGGGCAAATGCTGCTGAAGTCATGGCCACAATTTCTATCATTTGTAGCCAAAATTCATGGCTAGAAAAGACCCTGGCATCTATCCGGGTGGTTTGAGAGCTGTGTTTCAGAAGGCTTGGCAGTTCTTTAGAGGGGCCTCAGGGGCAAGGTGAGGGCAAGGAGGTGGGCTCAGGTCCCTCACTGTGAGCCAACCAAATGCTCCACTCTTGGTCTACTTTACACACTGGGCAAGATTTTGCAGAAGAAAAAAAAAGGCTTTGGAACCATCATCTGTGCGCCCTCCTGGTCCCTCGGGGAACCTCTCTTGGAGAGGTCGACCAGCCATCGCGAGTGGCTCTGGGCTCAGTCTGGCTGAGGTGCGGTGGGCCTCCTAGTCAGGGCCCCAGGGGCCAAGGACCGCCCTCTGGAGCCCAGTGACTCGTGTCTTCCCTTTTCCCTAAGAAACTTCAGTGCCGTCCCTGTGAGCGCCCTCCCGGCAGCCCCACCCTGGGACCCTGCCTCATTCTTCAGGGATGGGGCTTCCGTCCATCCCCACCCGGGCCTCCTCCTGTGGGGGACACACAGTGGGCTGGAAGCATAAGAGCCTCCCGGTACAGGACACAGTTCCCTAGGCGAGGGGGCGAGCAGGTCACACTGTCTCCGGGAAGGAGACTCCAAGGTAGGAGTGCGTGTCACTAAAGGCGAGCAGGACATGGCGGGGACCCAGCCACGCCAGCAGCTCCCACCACGATGGTCTTTGCCAGTGCGCAGGCCAGCAGGTCGGGGCACCGCCTGGTCCTTGGTGGACACAAGGTGGGACAGACAGGCGAGGACAGCCGAGAGGACCTGGACGGAGCCAGAGGGCTTTGCAATCATCAGAGCAGGGGCAGGTGCGAGGCAGGACACGGGGCGTGAAGAGCTGCCCTGTCCCGACGGCAGGCCCTGCTGCGAGCGCTCGCGTGGAGGCCACCCCGCTGCGTCAGGAAGAACATGTGGGCTCCGAGCGCGCAGCGGGGCACTCCAGCGTGTGCCCATGACAGCTGAGCAGTGCGAGTGTGGAACAGGACGGCCAATGCACAGGACAGCCTCACCTGCGCCGTGCTGCGCGGGGCTGTCCCCACGTGGCACGGTCTCTCTGCTCTCGGGGAGGGCTCCAATTTCCAGAGCAGCCCTGCCGCCCCCCAGCCCCACCGATCCCTTTGGGCCACTCACCATCAATGACCCTCTTCACCCGCCAGATCCGGAGCATGATGATGAGGCTGATGGCGTCCCAGGGGCTCCTGGGCCCGTTGGCCACGGTGGATGCCACCATCGGGGCCAAGGACAGGATGATCACAGCCCCGTCAAACACCTGAGGGAGGAGGCATAGCTCAGCACTCAGGGCCAAGACCAGGCAGTGGGTGCTGGCTGGGCCCCGGGCTTCCACAGAAGGTCACCGTATCTCTGGCCAGCCCTCCTGACCCTCTTCATTCTTTAGGGATCTCCCCCCTCCTAAATGTGCTTCTGAGCACCCTCTACCCTCCAAATGACCTCAGCCCATCTCCAGCCCTTGGTTCAGAGTGCCTGGGGCAGTCTTGCCCCTTCTCAGGATGGGGCCTGGATCCTGTGTCCCAGGCCCTGGGCAGAGCTGGGCTGAACCCTGCACTGGCAGGGTAGGGGCTGAGGGCAGGAATGGGGTGCCTCCTTCCCTAGGGGAGCAGGACCTGGGGCCCACATCTCATCTTTGTCCAGCACAGAGTCCCTGATCCTGCAAAGGCAGGGCTAGGTGAGGAGGCTTATAGCCTGCAAGATTTATTAAGCCCTGGGCCCTGACCTCCATCTGCCTGCCCCAGTCTGGCCTCCATCCGAACCTCTCATGGGCCAGGCCCTGTGTATCAGCTCCTAGCTTGAGCCCAAAGAGGCTAAGATAGCAATGGAGAGGAGAGGAAGCTGTGGGTGGCAGCGCTGACCGCCTTGCCTTGGCATGTGCACAAACTGCCAGCAGCAGCCAGGTCTCCCGCGTGCCACCCCGCCCTCCGCAGCCCACCCCTGGGGACGGGGAGCAGAGTGGAAACCCAGGCTGAGAAGCGCTCTTACAGTTTCCTGCCCAGCTGTCTGTCTAGGGTGGATTTATTTGTTTTAAAACACATCTCAAGAGCTTTTCAAAGTGATTCAAAAATAAATTTTAAAAGTTTGCAGAACTTCAAGGAGATTGTTTGAGAGTGTCCCTTTGCTGGAAACTGTCTCAGTGGACCCTCCCCAGCCCCCACCCCTTCCCCACTGCAGCCGCCCTGCACAGAGCAAGCAGTTCCGCATCCAGTGCGGGAAGGAGCCAGGCTTTTTTGATGGCTCCCACCCTCCAATGGATGGGACAGTGACATTTGCCAGCTTCCAGGCTGGTTGGGTTGGGGTCTGGGCGTGGACACTGTTCTTTACCTCTATTTTGTTCTCGATGTAATCCCAGATCCCAAGCACCACGATCCTCAGAACAGTCTGAGGAAAGAAAGAGAAAAGAGGTGACTGTTCTCCAGCCCTGCCCCAGCAGTGAAGACTCCAGAGCTCAGCATGCAGCGCTCCGCTTCCTTGCCCAGTGATTGGGAAAAGCCTCCACCATCTCCTGAGCATTCTCACTCATGTGCCCTCTCCATCCCTAGTGCCAGGGCCCAGCTCCAGAGCCCCCTGCTGGCTCCCTGACCCTCCAGCCCTCTGTGTGCCATCCCTGGGCACCCCAGCACCATCTGTGCCAGTCCTCACCCAGAACCCTTCAGAGCTGCAGGTACATAGAGAATACACTCCAAATCCCTTGGAATGATATGCAGGACCCTGCCTCCCTTTCCTACATCCTTTTCCCCCCACTCCCTTCATGCCCCAAACCACTTAGAAATATTCAAACATGCAAACTCTCTCTCCTACTGCCTTGCCTTTGCAGTCGACTCCCCTTCCAACCCCAAATCTCTTCTCTCCTTCTACAATGATGGAAGCCTTAGCATGGCCACCCAGCTAAAGACTACATTTCCCAGCCTTCCTTGAGTCCAACAGCAGCCATGTGACTATATTCTGGCCAATAGCTGGTGAGCAGAAGCACTGCATACAACTTCTGGGCTGTGGCCCTAAATAAATTCGGCTCTTCCTTCTCTTTCCCTCTTCCCAAAGACTGGAATGTGGGTGTGTAGGTGTGATGGTGAGCCATCTTCAACTAAGGATGGCCAGACAACAAGATGGAAGCCTGCCAGGTCCCCACCAGCCCAAGCCATCACATCAGCCTTACCTGCTTACCCAACGTGTTCTTCCATGAATGAACAAATGCATGCATAAATGAACAATTCCTAAATGCTGCTGCCTTTGGGAGTGGTCTCCTTACCAAGACTGCATCTTTCTCCAAAGAAGCTTCTTAAAAGCTGGTCTTATATGATCCTGGCACATTTCTCTGTAGGCTATTCCTTGGACCAAGATGACTTTAATGCATAGTAATTCACTCCCAGTGCCCCTTTCCTACCTGCCTGTAGTGCAAGACCAGCCTGCTGAACTCAGCCAGGCTGCCACAGTCTGTGGATCATCACCCGTGCTTGTTATGCCGCAAAAAGGCTTGGCTGGTAAAAGCTACCTCTTCGTGTAGAGGATGATCCTGACTTCTGTGAAGGGTGAGAAGGCGGGATGCTGGTGGTAGCCAGTCATGCCACTTCCTTTGAGTACAGAGAGGAACATGTGGCAGCCTGATGTCTACTCCTTTATGGCTCCCCCATCTCTGGGCTGGTGGACCCAAGCTTGACTGCAAGACAGCTCCCAGGGGTGGGAAGAGATTTGGTTGGGAGTCCAAGATATCTTGAGGTTACAGCTCAATAATGGGCTGATTTTGTGGCCTTGGGAAAGTCAACTCCCCTCCCTGGGCCCCAGTTTCTCCTTTGGCCAGAGAGGAGGGATACACAATACAACTCCTACAATTATTTATGAGAATAACATCTACCTTCTAGTATATGCCAGTAAGTGCCAGACCCTGAGTCAGCCTCCCTCACTTGTGATTCTCATCTTACTGAGAGGGTCAGAGAGGTTAAGATAGCTGCCCAACATCACACAGGCAATTGGTGATGAAGTCAGTATTATTTGGACCCAGAGGTTTCTGGCTCTGCACAGTGTGCTCAATCTGTGTAAGAACACCGCATATCATCCTGGTTTCTTTTGTTGCTGTCTGATCCCTCTAATTGTGCTGAGGTTGAAACTTGGCATCTCTCTCCTCTGAAATGCTTCAGTAGCCACATGCACCCCACACTCCCAATTCTGGGGTTTCCAAAGTAAAAAGTCCAGGCTGGGACAGTTGGGAACAGGGCCTATTCCAAATATGATTTCTGCTGCTCCTCCTCCTCCTTGTAAAACATAACACAAAACACAGCGCCTTAACCATTTTGAAGTGTGTTGCTCTGTGGCATGTAGCACACTGACACTGTCGTGCAGCCACCGCCACCGTCCACCTCTAGGCTTTTTCCTCTTCCCAGACTGAAGCTCTGCAGCCATAAAACAGTAACTCCCAGCCTCCCCGCCAGCCCTGGCAAACACCATTCTACTTTCTGCCTCTGCGAGCTTGGCTCCTCTGGGGACCTCACCA
Organism: Mirza zaza; assembly: GCA_008750895.1. Taxonomy (NCBI): domain Eukaryota; kingdom Metazoa; phylum Chordata; class Mammalia; order Primates; family Cheirogaleidae; genus Mirza; species Mirza zaza. The sequence continues at coordinate 36,996 of VSMD01057033.1, read as the reverse complement.
AGAGAAGTCATTATGCTTCTTTAAAAACAACACTCTTCTTAGCCGAAAAGGCAGTGAGTGGCCCAGGGTGTGCGGGCTGGGGGCAGGAAGGGAGCTGGCCAGGTGGGAGACGTAGCCAGCAACGGCCGGCCCACGGGCGAGGAGGCACAGGGCACGGGGCCTCTGCTGGGGGGCAGAAGTTTAACAGCTTTGTGGGCCACACCGGGGCGAGCTCGTGGAGGCTGCAATGACGCCGCCCCCTCCTTGCCGGCCTGTCCACATGGGCTGTTCTCTGAGGCCCGGCTCGAACCCACCTCCTCGGGGAGCCTTTCCTTCCTCGCCCAGCCACCGGGCCAGAGTGGTAGAAGGCAGCTTTCAGCTGTCAATGGGCTCCGGAAACACCTTTCCCATCTGTAGGGGAAGGCTGGCTCTGAGTCAGGGTCAAAGCCGGAGTGAGAGCCCAGCCCTGAGACGCCCACCTGGGCGCTGGGGCGTGGGGTGGTGCATGGCGCAGGGGAGCAGGCTGGCCGAGGGGAGCACCCACTGTGGGTACCAGGCACTGGGGCTGGCCCTGCTGCTTCCTCTAGAAGGATCTGCTCTTGGGCAAGTTTTCCCAGGGGCTAAACTAGAACAAGCAAGAGAAAGACATTGATTCCAGGATCTAACTACAGGGCGACTAAGACATATGAGAAGTCCTTGTAGGAGCTGAAAACTGACACCAGTCTTGAACTGGCAAGTAAAAGAAAGTTTTGCCAGGTGACAAGTGCCAGTGGAGGGTGATTGCAGGCTGCACAGGAGCGCCCCTGGGTTGGGCGTTGGTAAAACAGGAGCGGACCCATCAGCCTCTTTCACGCCTTGACACTGGCTCCCTCCAAATCCCTCGGGGTGGTGGCTGGTGACCAAAAGAGACTGCCTGCCTCCTCCCAGTGTGGCATCTGCTCTCAGGGTCTAAAGGTGAGCCCCCAACCAGACGCGATTGCTGATGGGCTCTGGGCTTGCGGGCAAACTGACCACTCTGTCTCCTGGTGCTGGGCTCATTCTAGCACCAGGTTCCCAGCTACTTTAACAGGATGGGTGCAAGGCCCTAGGGCAGAGCGTGGGGTGGCAGATGCAGAACCAAAGGTGAGTGCATTAAACGACTGACATGGACTGAGTGCTCACAGTGCATAGGGTGCTGTTCTAGACCTGGGGTGAGGAGGAGAGGGGCTGAAATACACAGGATGCTCAAGGCTCACTTCCAGAATTCCTCTTGGCATACGAACATTCTTAAGTCTCCTCTGTTCTAAAATATGTCCCTCACGAGGCCACTGCCCTCTCTCACATTCCCCCAGGCAAAGATCTTGGAAAAAAGTCCGTCTACGTAGCCTGCTGCAACTGCGACCTGACCTTAGCTCCCATGGCTTCAGTAAAACTGCTCACCTTGGTTACTGCTCCTTGCCAGATCTAACAAGTGGCACCCTGTGACTTCTCTAACTCAGGTCAGCAGCATGTGGCGCCATTGAGCGCCTTGCTCAGAAAGGGCTCCTTCTTTTGTCTCCAGGATACCCCACACTCTGGGTTTTCCTCCCACCTCCCTGGCTACACGTTCTCGGTCACCTTTGCAGGTTTCTTTTTCTCTGTCCACACCAAAATTGTTTCTCAGGGTTCCAGTTTCTTCTCTCCTCAATTTCCCCCCTGCACAGACGATCTCACTCTTGGCTTCAACTACCAACCGATACTCTGAAATCCACACCTCTGCCAGATTTCTCTCCTGGGCAGCAGCTTCTGGTCAGTGAAGGCACCCCCATCCCCTGGTTGACTAAGCCAGACCCCTCCCTGCTCCCACATAGATCGATTCCCAAGTCCAGCCGAGTTTAGCTCCTAATCTCTCTCCGGCCTGTCCCTTTCTCCATTCCGACTCCCAGTTCTCTGGTTCAGATCTGTCCCCTCACTTAGCTGAGCCATTCCTCTGGAAACTGGTCTCCAAATGCCAGTCTTCCCTCCGCCTCCAGCCCCGCTCTGCACCAGCTGCCAGGGGGATTTCTCTAAAACACCAACCTCCTCATGCCCCTCTCCTGCTTAGAGCCCCCAAGGACTCCCCTGTTGTTATCAGACTGGTCCTAAGTCCAAGCCTGTACAATGCCTTTCTCACCAGCTCTACAAAGTTACTGCTCTAGAATCCCTGACTGGGACCTGTACGTATCATCTAAATGTAGTGTACAGTCTAACGTTTTAATATGGGATCGTCTATTGCTTCACATGTGTAAATCTTGTCTCTGTAAATGGAATAAATGCTCACCAACAGCCGGGAAATAATCGGTCTCTTGACAGCCTGACAAATACTCACTAAATCATAGTATTTAAGATAAACAAGTTCCATAGTGAATTAATAAAAAATTCAACTCAATGTATTATCTACTAATCTTCACAGTCTCATTTTCCTTACTAGTTAGTCCTAAAATTCATTAACAAAATGTTTTGATTTATTAAAAACATGCAAAGGAAATAGATTGGATTCATCTCTTCTATGAGCCAGCAAGACAGAAGGAGAGCATGGTTTTTTATAGTTAGTTAGCTGGTCTGCTCTGACAGCATGACTTCACGAGTGCTGTCTGACATGTGCAAACACTGCACGATTCCTAAATAAGATGAAGACACCAAAACTGTGCTTTGCCTTTTGGAATAAAAAATGACAGTATTTCTCAAAGAATAAAAATGATTTTTAAAATGTCAATGAGATAGCTTAATTATGTCCATTGACATTCATTTAGAACAACTACATACAGACAGTGTTTGCTAAGTATTATGAGCAAAGCCATTTTTATTTGGGTTTATACCATATAAGATATTGATATCTTAAGTTTCAAAAATTTATTTTAGAAAATCCAAGAGGGAGGCAATGAAATCAAAACTACCTATTTCTCCTCTTGAAAATCACTACAGAGCAACTAAGAAAATAAGAAGGAGAAATGTAAATTCTATTTTGAATAAAATGATACGGTGTCTTCACCTGAGCCTCAGCATGTGGGGAAAGAGTGAATGCAGAAGCAGTAAGTGACTTGTCAGAGAGAAAGAAGGTGAAACCCAAGTCTCGAGAGGAGGAAAACCGCTGGAAAGCACGCGTGCAGGGCACCAGGCCAGACGGGGCTGAGGCTGATGACAGGCACTGTCCTGGTGGCGAGGAGCAGTGAAACCCCGAGGCCGTCACCACACTTCCCAGCCTCCGCCCTGCCCGCACTTCCTGCTGGCCTCATTCCCTGCGGAACACAGCCTGATAAGGGAACTTCATGCCCAGTATCTTGTATCACAGAAATCTCTCTAAGACGGGCATTTGTAACTTCTTCTTACAGACGAGGAACCTGCTGCTCAGAGAAGTGAAGCGACCTTCCTAGGACCACACAGCAGTGCGAGGCTAACCGGAGGCCCAGGGCTCGGGCGTGTGTCTGCAGGCTGGGCCTGTCCCTGCTCTGCACGTCCACGCGAATGCACTGGCTGCTCGGGTGAGTGGAGAGGCCATGGCAACTGCAGGGCAGAGGTGGTGCGGGCTCTGGGCATGAGAGGAGCGGGCGGGCAGGGAGCCACTGACAACGTCCCTGGGTGGCAGGGGGAGTCACTGCTGTGACCTGTGGCTGCAGGAACACCTGTAAATTTGCCTGAGAATCCACTTTCCTTTCTGCTGCTAGGGAACTGCTTTTACATCCATGCTGCGGCTGCTAGGACGGGTGAGTCTTCAGGGCTGATGCTGTTTATCATAGCAGAAAACTGGAGACCTCCTAAAAGTCCAAGATGGGGGTTAAACTGGACACATCCATACAATGGATGCTGCCATCAAAAATGGGGGCAGACTGCCAAAGTGTTAGGACTGGACAAAGCAGGGGGCAGGAACGCAGGTGGCGTTAGATGATTTCCTACGTTTTCAGCATGCCTGAGCTATTTCCCAGTGAGAAGTAACCAGGTAGAATGCTCCTAATGTGCTGTTGTAAAAGAATGTGCAATAGGCCCTCCACATCCGTGGGTTCCTCATCCATGGATTCAACTAACTGCAGATCAAAAATATTTGGGAAATAAAACCCACAAAAGTCCAAAAAGTAGAACTTGAATTTGTCGAGTGCTGGGTAGTGTGTTGAGTCCACGGGAATGAAGGGACGTGTGGGCATCGCAAGAGGTGTCACACGTGGCTGAGAGATGACTTAACGTGTATGGCAGGCTGTGAGTGGTTATGTGCAAATACTGCACCATTTCACACCAGGAACTTGAGCCTCCACAGGTTTTGGTGTCCGTGAGGGGTCCTGGGTCCAAGCCCCTATGGACATCAAAGGACAACTGTATAATAACATGAAAAAACATTTACAAAATATTAATGGACAAAAAGAAAAGCAAGTTCTAGAATATCAGGTCCACTATGATCCCATCTTTCTCAAGGAAAAAGTGTGTATATACATAGCACTGCAGAAGCCTCACCAGACATAAACCAAATTAATAGTGGTTATCTGTGGGTGATGTGAATATGGTGATTTTTTTTCTTATTCTAATTTGTTTATTTTCTAAATTGTCTACAATGGGCAAAATTATTCTTGTAAATGTTAGAACTATTTTTTTCTACATCAGGGTAATCAGATGGAGACTCAGGGCTTCCCCTCGTGTAGATCAGGCAAGAGAAGTCACCAAGACTATCTGCTTGGTGACCTCCTAGCCCCTCTCGGTGTGACCCAGGTGGCCAGCATCAGGTTCGTCTGCTTCTGAGGCCATGGCTGGCGAGGACAGGCTTTCCTTCTAGTGGGCCCCTTCTCCAGGAGTCCGAAGTGTTAACCCAGCTCTTCTCACTTGCCAGATCAGGCTTCCCAAGAATGCTGTGGGAGGTAGAACATTCTGGGTCTGGGATTATTCCTAGAATCTCAGAGGGAGGGAGGACCTTAAATGTAACGTTGCTTGGCCCAACCCCTTCCAATGCTTTAATCCCTGGTCCAGCAGCCCAAAGAGTTGGCCTCTAGCCTGTGCCTGCAGACTTCTACTGACAGTGAGGGTGATACTGTCTAAAGCATCATTCCAGCTTGTTCAGAAAATTCACCTTTATATCTGACCTGCAAGCTCCATAACATCATTAAGGTCATGGCAAATGAAAAAGTAGAAATGAGATTTTGAAGAATGACTTCTCAAAAACATGTTTCATTTATTCACATCTTCAATGGAGGGTGCCACTGGTATGCCAGGTAATAAGAGGAGACAAGAATGCAACGAGGCTCTGTCCCCTGCACACAGCTGAGCCGGGACCACCCTGTGCCCGGGAGCTGAGAGCAGGGGAGGTCCGTGTGGGTTGGGGTGGTCAGGACAGGCTGCCTGGAAGAGCTGAGGGGGAGCTGAGCTGACCCTTGAGGGGAGGGAAGGACTGGGGTGGCAGCAGCACCAAAGGACAACTGTATAATAACATGAAAAAACATTTACAAAATATTAATGGACAAAAAGAAAAGCAAGTTCTAGAATATCAGGTCAGTCCTTCCCGGCGGAAAGCACCAGCTGGAGCATTTTGAAAAGAAGATCAGAGTCCAACAGGGCCGCCACTAGCTCGAGTGCCACCTTTGTGCACAGGAGAAAGGAGGACTCTTCTTTCTATGGAAAACTGCTAGACTATTTTTTAAAAACTAGATATTTGACTGCCGTCTTCCAGCAAACTGTCATAATAAGCGAACGAGCCTACAGTGTGAGTTGAACCCCCTTTTACCACCTGCATGACCTTATTCAGGGGTGCTGATTTTTAAAAATCTCCATGCAAGCAGCAAGAAGGCCCGCCTGCGGGGTTCTGGGCCAAGACGCTCCTGGCAGGGGTGAGCGGTCAGGACAGGAGTCACCGCAGGCAGGCTCTGGGGCCACCTGGGGCAGGGTGGGGCAGGCGCACGGGCGGGGGCGGGAAGGCTGCCGCTCGGGTGGGGCGGACTGTTGGAGGCACTCTCACCGTCCTACGGGGCTGCTCCGGGGATGGGGCGGCGGGGCAGCTGCCCTGCCCGTAGGGCACCGTGGGGCGGGAAGGCTCGTGGGGAAGAGCTCTGACTTCCGAGGAGACTCTCTACCCTCACGTGTGGGCAGCGGCTCCACCTCAGGAAGGGATAAGAAGGCAGCCTGCAGCTCAGATCCAAGTCCTTCATGTTAATGGTGGGGAAGTGAGGCACAGAGAGGGGCAGTGACTTGCCCAAGGCCACACAGCAACATTGTGGCCAAACTGGCTCCCTCTTACAGAGTCCTTGTCACACACTGAGGGAAGCAAGTCCCTCGTCATCTCTCAGAGCATAAAGCGCAGCCCGCCTTCTCGCCTCCCACGTGGACGAGCTTACCAGCAGAAGCCCCACAGGTGCGAATCTGCACGCCGCCAGCAAAGGGCATGGCGGCCAGCAGCCTGGCCCGCCTGCTGGAGCGGCTGCCCCTGGGAGAAGGAGGCCTGCGGCTGGCGCTGGAAGAAGCCTTGGGGAGGGAGCGTGCCGCACGTGAAGGGACTGCCAAGCTGCCAGTGCGCCGCAGGGTGGCTGAGCCTCACCGCCCCGCAGAAGCAGAAGAGGCCAGGCACGAAGGGCCATGCTGCGTGAGTCCCTTTACACGGAACAGCCGAAGAGTTAAGTTCAGAGACAAAAAGAAGATCAGTAGCTGGCAGGCGCGGAGGTCGCGGGGAGAAGGGAGGGACGGCGAGAGATGAGAGGTCTCCTTGCTGGGCAAGGACGCTTTGGGCCCAGACGGAGGCGATGCACCAGGTGCCGCTGAACTGTACACTTTAAAAGGGTTGTGTTATGAGAATTTCACCCTGGTAGGAGGAGGAGGAGGAGGAGGAAAGGTTGGAGGACGAGGTTCCAAGTGGCCAGATGGGCCTGGTGTCAGCCGAGGGTGGGGCTGCACTTCGGAAAGACTGTTTGCACAATTCTCTATTGGGCCTCCAAAGGTTCTGCTTGTTCTTAGTGCTGCAGGGACACCCGGAAGTGCACTGACCCTGCCTGACCTAGGACACCAGAGCGCAGGAAGCCTCGTGGGCACCCACTCTTGTAACAGACGGAATGGCTTGAAAGAAATGGCAAAAATATTTCCTGTCTCTTTAAAACATTCTCCCCCACTCGTTTAGAGAACTAAAACCTGCATCTCTGCCTCAGCCAGTGGTTGGGAGGGGCAGGTCAGTCTTTCCTTACTTGTGCTGGGGACAGGCTCAGCCCAGACCTGGTAAAGGGAGGTCCTGGGTGGGGGTCAAGGGACTGTGCTCAGCGAAGACAGACGATCAGAATCGACACCTCAGTGGACATACAGGAGTAACATTTATCAGGTGGCGGGCGGGTGGGGGAGGAGGGGAGGGGTACATACAAACACAATGAGTGAGATGTGCAACGTTTGGGGGATGGACACGCTTGAAGCGCTGACTTGAGGGTTGAGGGGGGCATGGGCAATATACGTAACCTTAACATTTGTACCCCCGTAATATGCTGAAATAAAAAAAAAGAATCATCAACTGCAGCTGAACAGCAATTGCCTGAGCTGAGGACCCACCCTTTAAAAGCTCTGCTTTTCTGCTTATTATTAAGAAAGTAATAAACTCCTCTTTCTTTCTCAAACCACTTGTTCTCTCAAAATTCTTTTGATTTTGGACTCGAGGACAAGTGCCGAGCTCTGGGTGGTGCTCCCACCTTGGCCCCTGCGTGGCCTGCCTGACAAGGCGGCCATTCTCACCGCTTCCAGAAGCGTCTGTCTCACTGTCCAACAGCGTGGCCCGCTTGAGCAGGTGTCCTCAAACTGAGCCCAGTCTGGCCTCACAGTCCCCTCTTGGGCCCAGCTCTGTCCTCTGGGCCCGGCACGGAACAAAGGCGCCCGTCTTCCTGAAGCACCTGCGGGCTCTGGGACGGGCAGAGGCTGGACGGAGGACCGCCCACCCACTCGGGGCTGTGCGTGGGCCTGGGTAGGCTTCCTCGCCTCTCATAAAATGTCCTGCCCCCTCCCGCCAGGGCCGTCTGGGGCTCAGCTGAGAGGAGGGTAGAACCCTGCTCAGCACAAGGTACGGGCTCCAGGGCAGCCAGGGCCCTCGGGTCTGCCCTGTGTGGAGTTTCCCTGTCAACTAGGCCTACACACTAAGTCCCAGGAGGCCTAGCGTGACACCTCTTCCTCTGCCACAGCCAGTCCCTTTACCGAGAAAGAAGGGCCGGACCTGCAGGGCCCGCTCACGTCTCCCCGACGGGCGTGTGTGCTTCCTTCTGTGTCTGCGGCCAGCTCCCGGCCTGGATCTTTCCCCAGACTCCTGGTCTCTTCTCAGCATGCCAGCTCCAGGGCCACATAGGGATGCAGCCGGTGGCCAGGGACCAGCTTAGGAGCCCAGAGCCCTGGGCCCAGCTCTGGGCACAGCTGGCTGAGTAAGCCCAGGCTGCTCTTCTCACGGTGCAGTGTTTTCACCTTTTGCACTCGCTTGCTTTTTTCTTGATTCCTTTATTCTACTCAGGATTTAATTTTTTAAATACCCCAGATTTTACAAAGTGCGGCAGTAGAATAAAAAACTGGAGTTTCTTATCATACAAACTTATTTGGATTTTGTTATATTTCAAATTATTGATACATTCAAAGAGTAATTTTAATCTCTATAATTTTTGCTAACCGTGTCGAGTCACACTCGACATCTGAGTGCAAAGGGTTAAAAGAACACTGCTGGTCCTGTGGACAAATCCCAGTAAAGCACGCAGGCCTGGCCCACCGCTGAGGGACACGGGCTCCCCTGGCCCTTCCTATCAGGCAAGCCAGTCATTGCGAAGGGCACAAATGCCTTCGCATGTCCCCAAACCCGCCGGGGCAGGGGGCCTCTGTGCGCCCATTCTGGTAACAGTTCCGTGAGCCCAGACGCCGCGCTCGCTGGCGGTGCGGTCTCCTGTCCCCGCGTACCAGCCTCTGTCCACCGGGAAGCACGGGCCGGGCCGTGTGGAGGCTGGGCTCCTGCCACTCCCTGCCAGCTCCACCCTCACCTCTTGGAGAAGGTCGAGGGAGGGAGCCGGCCCTTCTCCCCCAGCACCCTGCTGAGCTGTGGGGAGCCCTGGCCCTGCTTTGGGGGTGGACGTAGAGGGACTCCGGGGCTACGATTTCTGCACACAGGGGATTGTCTCTTTCAGGTGGTTCCTCTCCGGCAGTGACAGGAAGGGAATGCCGAATTAACCCTGAGTGATAAACCCCACAAAAGCCAATAAAACCAAAGCAGAGGGATGGAAGGAAGAACCGCAGCACCTGATTAAATGTTTTTGTTGGCAGTCACAGACACATGGCACATTTTCCAGGGTTTGCATCAAGGAGACATCTGGCCACGGCTCGTGCATTTGTGGACGGAAGTCCAGCGAGCAAAGACGAGGGGCCAGGGAGCGCAGGGGCCTCACGGGGGCGGCAAGCTGGGGAGCTGGGACTCTGCTTTGGGGGCTGAGGCACGTCCAGGGCGACGGTCTCCACGAGCTGGCGGGGACGCTGCCCGGGAGGGGATCTGCCCCTACGGGCTGAGCCTCAGGCCTGGGTTCACCAGCCAACCCTGAGGCCTGCGGAAGAGAACCTTCTGTGCTGGGGATGCCCGCCGCCCGGCCTTCCACGCCACACCCAGACTCAGGACTCGGCCGGAGGCCCGGGCCCAGCCCTCCTTGCTTCGCAGGGAGAGGGACAGCAGAGTCATTAGGCAAGAGCCGGCCCACAGGAGGACCCTGGGCCTCGGCTTTGTGGGTTCCCTGGTCACGCCACACTCTCTACGCCTGCGCGTCTGGCCCGCCGCTCCTCCCTGCAGCCCGCTGCGCCCTGGGTGCTGAGCCACGTGGCTGTGAGCTCCGCGCCTCGCCGTGTCTGCTGGACCTGCCAACAGGCCCCCGGCTCTGTGTGGCTAACGTGTGCCTGCGGTGGGCCAGGGGCGCGAGACAGTGGCTGGCTGACACGGTCAGTCCTCGGCCTGTCGGGAGAGACCGGTTTCCAGATGAGACTCTCGTGTCCTTCGGTGACCCCCGCTGCCCACTGGACAGGAGAAAGCCTGCCTGCACAGCCCCGACTGCAGGCCAAAGCGTCACCGCGACAGCCTGGGAACTGCACAGAAGCGTTGGGCTGTCGGGACAGAGCAGTGTGCTGTGACCCTGTGTCGCAGACACTGCAGTGCCCACACTGGGCTGCTCAGCTGCTGCACCCACCGAGCCCCAGGCCCAGAGGCTCTGTCTTCCCGCACACATGGGGACAGCGACTTGGTCCTTACCCACCGCCCCCGGCAGCTCTGATGGGCGCCTGTTCTCCCTGACACCCCCGCTTCAGAAACATCCCTCTTCGCTCACACAGAAGGGGCACATCTCTTGGCCCAGCCAGGCCCTATGCCCCCTGCAGGACTGGCTCAAGTTCAAGGCCAGCCCTGTGACCCTGTCCTCTCTGCCCTCCACATGCCTCGGCCCCCAGGGTCAGGCCAGCTGTGGGCCCAGGGCCACACCATGGCGTCCACCCTGCTCCCCTCCTCGGGGCTCCCTGGCCTCAGCCTCACCTCCTGCCTGCTCCTCTCTGGCCACACCAACGGCTTGCTGTCCCTTAGCTGTGTCACGCTCAGTCTCACCTACACGGATGTCGTCACCCACCCCTGACCTGGAGAGCACCTCCCACCCTCTGGGACTCCACTCTGCTCCGGCCGAGCCTCCCTGGGCGAGTGGGCGGCTTCCCTGTGCCATCTCCCTTGCAGCCTCAGCCCTCGTGCCTCGCCTCCCTCAGCCTCCAGGGCCACCGAGGGCCCGACCCCAGGAAAGGTCTAGAGAAGCAACCTTGGCTTCCCCAGGACGGGGATCACCCTGCAGAAGAGGTTATAGGGCCCAAGTCTTTACCTACCTCTGAGAAGAACACAGAGAGGATGACCAGACTGACCCAGTGAATTGCACCAGCAAACTGGAATGCACTGGAAACTGCAATGAACACAACGAGGGCCGATCAGGAGCAGGGAACTCTGTGCATCCGCAGCGGGGCTTCGCAGCACCGAGGCGGACCTCTGGGGCCTGGGGCTGCTTGCAAGAACACGCAGCCCTGGTGGAAACCAGGTCAGAGAACAAGGGCAGCTCCTGCTGGCGTCTGCAGGGTGGCGGGAGGCCGGGCCGGTGGTGCTGTTCTTCCCTCCAGCCCAAGGGGGCTGCCTCCTTCCCCGCAGGCCCCTCTCTGGGCTCCTGCCCGGTCTTTGGTGGGCTTTTCGAGGTAGCCGGACTCCAGGAAAGGAGCCCTCCCGGGGAGCTTATGAGGACACCGTGGCTTTTGGGCCTGGGCAGGCCCTCCAGTCACAGCAGGATGGTCTTTCAGAAATGCAGCCTGCAGACCAGCCCTGAAGCACCACGCACGGTTGGTGGGACTCAGGGCCAGCTGACTTTCGCTTTTCATTCTGAAAACTCAAGCGGCAGAGATGGTGGCCTTGGCCAGGGTGTTCCGTAGAGAGAAAACTGGAGCAGGACTGGGAGAGGGCGCTGCATGTGGAGCAGGGGTGTGAGCCTTCCTTGAAAGCAGCAGAGCCAGCGGGCTGGGGTCTTACGCATTGCTCCGGTCGCCTTCAAGGTTGCGGAGCTAGTGGGGAGAGCTGCCAGCCACTGTGCATTCCCGCCCCTCCTTCCCGCAGTCACTGCGCCAAGGAGGCTTTGGCCCTGGAAGGCCCTTTGGAAACACAGGAAGCCCTGCCCAGCCTCCGAGTTTATCAGCCAACACAGCCAGGAGCAGGGTGCTGGGGCCGTGACAAGGGTCAGGTGAGCTTTGATGGAGAGCAGGAGGAGGGACGCGCCCCAGAGGGCAGGCCTAAAAGAAATCCCGGGACAGTGGGGCAGGGGCAGGAAAGCTGCGGAGAAGGCGCTTGCTCAGCCTCCCCAGCAGGCTGCTCCGAGTCCCCAGGCCAACAGGAAAAGCCCAGTGCCCGCTGTGGGGAGGGCCGGCCTGAAAGACAGCAGCCCACAGCCTCTCCCGACACTCCGGGATCTGTGGGGTGGGGAGAAGCCAGGTCTGAGAGCACATCCAAGAGTAAGACTGCAAAACCAGGCTCCAGTTGGAGACTCTAGGGCCCCTGGCTTTGGGCCACTATGACCCATGGAAGACCAGCCCCGAGACGCGCGACTGCATGCCAGGGGGCCCAAGAGGCTGAGGCCCTCGCGGCTCTGAAGAGACCTCCAGTTGGGTCTGAAAACATAAAATCTCTCCCATTATCTCTCAAATGAATTCCTGTGCCTTTTTTTACGGTTTGCTTTAGAAGAGCAATAAATCTCTGTGCATTTTATGGAATTTAAGATGCCTTTTATGAGCTGCTATTGGATCTCCCACCAAAATCAATCTCCTGGATACTTAATTTTAAGCGAAGTTCCAGTGTTGGCTGGGTTCTCAGTTCTGCTCAATGCCTTGTCACAGCCTGAGCATCCAAGGGCCCTGAGGACAGCCACCACAGGGAGAGGAAGACTCCGTTATGGTCAGCACTCGTAGAAAGCAGACAGTGTGGATGAGTGGGAGGGAAAGCACACAACACGGTTTACTGGAAGACAGGTTGAGTGTGAAGCCAGTACTGGTCGCTTCATGCTGGAAGATGCTTTAATTGGAACCAAGGGGCCACCAGCTGCATAAAACCCAACTAGGCTTATCTGGCAAAGCGAGTCTGTGCTCACGGGCACCGTCTTTTAGGAAGCAGGAAGGCTGGCTTCGGGCAGCTTCGGCAGAGCCTCGTATAGAGGATCAGGAAAGGACTGGGGGCGTTTGAGAAAACAAGCCCAGATGACTAAATGGGCTGGGGCAAGGTGTGTGTGTGTGTGTGTGTGTGTGTGTGTGTATGTGTGTGTGTTTGCTGAATGTAGTCCCGGACTTTGCCAGTGGCAGGAAAGGAAATCTCTCTGAGGCCGACAGTCTCGAGAGTCTGCATAGACAGACTCTCTTTCTCAACCTCCTTGAATGGCCCACCTTCTGAGCCAGGCAACGTGGAGGACCAGGAGCTCCCAGAAGCCACGCGCTCACCCAGGCCAAGAGTCGGAAGGCCGGGCCCTGCCCCTGGGGCACCGGACACAGGTCTGCGAGGGAGGGGCAGGAAGCGGCCTCCACCCTGACAGCCACATTGGTATGGGACGCCCCGGTCAGAAGAAGGACGAGCCACGCGCATCAGGCTTAATGGGGAACTAGGACAAACACCGGGAGGACCCAGGGAGGAAGAGAACTGGCCGCGCAGTTCACTGGACTGGCGGCTTGAAGTGCCAGCCTGGTACTTCTCACCAAGGCGAGTCTCCAACTTCTCCAAACCTTAACTTGCCCAGTCTGTAACGTGGGGTCAGACCAGCCTCGCCTACCTCACAGGGTTGCTGTTAGGGTCCGATGCATGAGAAAGAGCTCTCAAAACGACCACAGTGGGCCGGGCGCGGTGGCTCAAGCCTGTAATCCTAGCTCTCTGGGAGGCCGAGGTGGGCGGATCGTTTGAGCTCAGGAGTTCGAGACCAGCCTGAGCAAGAGCGAGACCCCATCTCTACTATAAATAGAAAGAAATTAATTGGCCAACTAAAATATATATAGAAAAAATTAGCCGGGCATGGTGGCACATGCCTGTAGTCCCAGCTACTTGGGAGGCTGAGGCAGCAGGATTGCTTGAGCCCAGGAGTTTGAGGTTGCTGTGAGCTAGGCTGATGCCACGGCACTCACTCTAGCCTGGGCAATAAAGTGAAACTCTGTCTCAAAAAAAAAAAAAAAAAAAAAAAAAAAAAACGACCACAGTGTGTATAAATAACACTGCCAATGTATGGCTGGGTAAAGATACGAAGACTCTCATCGCCGTCACGGCTGCTGTCATTAGTAGCTCCTACAGGGAACTACAGCCTCCATAAATGGGAACTTTCTTTAACCTACAGAAAATTCCAACCTGGAAAATTCCAAATGGGAACAATAAGAAAAAAATGCATACAGGGGTCCCCAACATTTTTTATTTCATCAGTTTCTGATCATGGAATGCTGTGGAGGGGACTGCAAAGGCCACATTGGGTGGAAAGGGGGAAAGTCATGCTGGGCAGATGGAGAGGGATCTGCCAGGAGCATGTCCTCCCCAGCGGGGGTCCCTGTGAGCCATGGGGCCAGAGCCTGGCAGCGGCATCAGCTGGGGGCAGATCACAATCTGCTGGTTGGGGACCCCTGATGGCTGCAGATGCACACTGAATATTGACATCATACGTATTTGCATATGTATCTCTCTTGCTACTCACACTGGAGGAGCTTTATATCTATTAGAAGTTCCAGAGTCAGGAGAATCACCACCAATATTACACAGGCTACCAGGAAACTGTTGAGACTTGCACTGAGCAAAAATACCTGCCACACGGCTGCTCTCTTCCCGCAGCACGGCTTCAGCCAGTTAGACCTGCAGGGACAAAAATTGGGAAAAGGGAGGCTGAGAGTAGGGTGGGACAAGGAGGGAGATCCCAACCACACTCTGCTCCCAAACTGCCCCACGTCACTCCTGGGCTCCACTTATCTTCTAGGCTTCTCTTATCCAAGAGGCCACTGGGGAGAACTGCAAAGGGCAGACATCTCATTACGAGACAGAGCTGGGCTTACATGCTGATCTTGGCAACTCACAGCCTCTCTCTGTGCTCCAGTCTCCTGTTCTTGGAGATGGGCATGAAACCAACATCTGGCAGATTAGCAGAGAGTCTGTCTATGCAGCAAGGGCTATGTGAAAATGAGCTGTTGTTATTGCATTGCTGTGGGTTTCAGAACCTAGCATAGGCTCTGGAATTTGGGAGAGCCTCAATTTGCCTTTAATAAATGCTCAATGAATTAGCAAATGGATTTTCCATTTTCAGTTGTAAAAAGGAAAGATTTGAACAAAATCTCTGTTTTTCAAAGTAGGTTGCATGGAACACTAGTTCTATAGGGTATTAATAGTTGTTACTTAATATAAAAGTTTCCATAGTTGGGTAAGTTTCAGAAAATTTGGGTCAAAGTCAAATGAACATTTTTCTCTGCAGGACATTTCAGTGCCTTTGATATTCTATTATGCCTCATCATGCTCCAAAGGGGATTATGGTGTCAGTGTCTCCCAAACTTGTTGGAAACAAGAGCAAGAATTTGGTGAAACTAGTGTTCCATGGACCGTCTTTTGGGAACCCCTTCACTATGTGATCTGGAATGTTCACAGGTGGAAATGAAGCCGCTGAGGACAGAATCCTTCCTGAGCAGGTTTGGCAGTGGGGAGGGGTCCCAGGATCTCAGTGCTGGGTGGACCCCTCAGGGTATTGCATTCACTCCCCTCGGGAGCACAGAGGGGGGCCTCTGAGGGGGATGGGCGTACAGGGCTGGAGTGCCGAGGTCCAACCTCAACTGGCGTGGCAGTCTGGTGACAAGTGGACCTGCCTGCCCTCCCTTGCTGAGGAAGGGCCAAGCATCCTGAAGTGGCTGAGATGGCACCAGCAGCGAGTCCTTACTTCTGGCTCTGCCCTCAGCCGCCCTGGGACCACGTACAAAGGCCCTCACCACTCTGGGCCTCCCCCTACCCATCTGCAAAATGGGGATAATATTTTGTAACTCATGGGGTTATTGAAGGAGAAGTGGGAGAACGGACCTGGCCTGTGAGGTACGATGCAGTTGAAATGGATGGATGATGCTGATGGTGAAGTGTGTGACGGCCCAACACTTGGCTGTCACCCCGTCCTCCTCGTCCAGACAGAGTCACCCTGCTGGAGCTTGCTGCAGGGAGGGCTGGAGCCCACTTCCCGGAGGTCCCCAGGGTGAAACTGGGCTGGGAGGGGAGCTCTGCCTGGAGATGCTCCCTTGAGCCCGAAGGGTTGACATGTCTGGGAAAGCTTCGAGGCAGAGGCTTCTTCCTCACCAGGGAACGCCTGAAGGAGGCCCCGCCACTGGAGGGTGGGACGAAGATCACAGCTCTTCAAGAAAGCTGGCAGCAATGGCTTATTCAAGTCTTTCTGGATATTTCTAACAGCCATGGGAACGGTAGGCCCTGTCCTTGGCTCTGTGGGGAAAGGCAAGGCTGGTGTTCAGCCCGGAGACCGGGAAGCTGGTCTCGGAAGGAGAGGCAGCGTTTCAGCTGGCCAGGGAGGAAGCGGGGAGGCCGTTTTGGCGGCGGAGTAGAGACCGCAGCGTGGCCACTGCTTCCCACGGCTCACAGGCCCACGCCGCCCGCAGGCGACAAGAGGGGCCCGGCTAAGCCCCAAACGGAAACCACGTGGGGCTCAGGAGGGTTGCAGGATCAAAACAGTGCAGCTAAACTCAAATTTCAGATAAACAATGAGTAATTTTCTAGTATAAGTGTATCCCAACATTGCACAGGATATACTCATACTAAAAAAGTCACCTGTCGTTTATCTGAAATTCAAATTTAACTGGATATCTTGTATTCTTATTTGCTCAATCTGACAGCCCCAAACTCAGAGCCAAGGGGCCTCAAGGACACCTGGTCAGAGACACACAAGCGTCCTGGGTCGCAGGCAAGGAGCCGGGCGGCGGGGAAGGACTCCATGGGAAGCCGCCCCATGCCTCAGAAGGACGCCCTGGCCCTGCTCGGAGGCCCACGGAGCGGCCAGCTCTGCAGTGCGTCTGTGTTACAGCCCTTTGCATTTCCAGACACCACCCTGTGGCCGGCCACACCTTCTGATCCGCGCTGACTCCCCTCCGCCCTGTTCCTTTCCCTGCAAGCAAGGTGAGTTCTTGCCTCGCTTCCACTCCAGTCTACTTCCATGCTTCACACGCTCCCCCCATTCCCTTAGCGCCCTGCGCCCGCCTGCCCGGCTGCGGCCTGACTCCCCCAGGGCCTGCGGAGCCTGTGCCTGTCTGCAGCCTCCCTGAAACCCAGTCCAACGTCTGTGGCCCCAAAACTGATACCACGTCACCGTCATTTGATGTCTGAGTCTAGCGCCGTCTGGCAGGTATCAAGGGCGGCTGCGAGGCCTGCACCCGCGGGGGCTGGGCGTCTGTCGGCCTCTGTGCCTTGCACACCGAAGTGTGTGGGGTGTGTCCCTAGAGACTGCTTGTAGCTGGAGGAGAGTCCCCAAGGGGCAGGGGACGAAGCAGAGCGTTTGACTCAGGAGCAGCGTTTCTGTGTATTCAGTTCCCTGTGAAGCGGAGACTCGAATCTTGACCTGCCTCCAAAGGAGGAAAATGCTACTTTCTGTTGCTGTTTAAAAGGTTAAAAAGTTGACTTGTCTTCCCTTCTGTTTGTTAGAGAAACTGGCTACCCAGCCTGGGGGTGGTTAGCAGGAAGCTGTAGTGCAGACCACGAGGGACTGCGAGGGACCCGATTTCGGACTTGAAGGACGGAAACAGGTGCAGGCAGGTGTCTGGAGCCAGCTGCGCCCGCAGTCCGCCTGCCTGGCCCTGACTCCAGCGCAGCTCCTGGGCCCAGGGAAGGGCCAAGTGGAGGACCAGGCAGGCGGCAAGATTCGGAAACCAGGCAGAGGAAGGGCCGGGCACGGTGACCCAAAGAGAAAATCCCTGCTCTGGGGCAGTTCACGCTCTCGTGGGAGACAAAGATTAAAATGGTAACTATAACAAGTTGTGTATGAAACAAGGGACAAGTACCATGGAGGGAACCACAGGCCGGTGGCGGGACTGGGATGGTGAAAGGTGAGCAGACAGGTTCAGCGGGGTGGTCAGGAGGCCTCGCTGGAGAGCGGAGCAGACGGAGGCCTGAGGCTGTCTGGGGGAGCAATGCAGGCACGGCTGAAGGGTGCCCCGAATAGGAACCGTTTATGGTAAAATCCCCTTCAGCCCCCAAAGCACGTGCGGCACGAGAAACACCAGAGTGATGGGAGCCAGGCGGAGGCCAGGGCTTCCCGTTTCGACCTCTCCCCGCCTACAGCAGACGCTGCCGCTGCCGCCACAGCCCTTGGTGCAGCCAACGCAGCACCCCAGGGGCCCCGGGCAGCTACACAGCTGGGCCTTGTGCCTCACTGCCCCGGCCTGTTCTTCCACCCGTGTGCCAGCTCACCTGTCCCCACCCACGCTCTGCCTTCAGCTACCGGCCGAACACCGCCGGTCTGGGAGTGAGTTCCTGCAGCCCTCGCCGTGCAACGGGGGGTGGGGCGTTTGGAGCGTGCTCTGTGTGACTCCCCCATGACAATGTACATGGGGCGGACCAAAGCAGACGGAGGGAAGACCAGCATCACGGACGCGGAGGGAGCCAGGGGACTCGCAGCTGGCGCGGACTGGCTGCGGGGCAGGGCGGGGGGCGGGGGTGGGATCTGCTTCCAGGCGGAGAGGGGCTCGTGGCCAGGCCACCGGAGCCACAGCCTCCAGGGCAGGGCCACGGCCTCAGGGCTTTAAAATCTTTTCTGATGGCTCCAAGGTGTAATCGAGACTGAGAGCCACTTTCCAGGCCCGATGCCCGCCGGGCGCTCGTCAGCCCACGGGCTCCGCCGCCCCAGCGCCGCCTTGGGCGCCCGCGGCCCGGAGCCCCAGGCGACCTGGATGAGGCCGCTGCTGCAGGTGGCCCAGTGGAGGCCACAGGCGTCTCGAAGGAGAAGGGGCACGGCACAGCAGTCTCGGGCTGGAGGCGGCGGCGGGCGCGGGCTGCGTGCGAGGCGGCGGGATGTCCGCGGTCGCTGCGCTTTGGGCCCCTTTCCGAGCAGGGACGCGGCAGGCCCAGGCCCAGAACGGGCCCTCGGGTGGGGCCGGCGCTGGCGGGCTGGGGCTGCAAGCGCCCTGCCGACCTCGGGCTGGCGCGGCCCGAGCCGCTCGCGGCGCCTCCCTGCAATCAGGCGACTCGGGCGTTCCCAGGGCTGCGCTCGCGGCACAATGGAACGGGTCCCGTCTCAAAAGGTCCCCGAGTGGCCGAGCAGCGATTCCAGGGCCGCGGGGCCGGGGGGATCTGGGCACCCTGGGCGTTAGAGGAGCGGGCGGGCGGGTCCCCCTCGTGGCCCGCGGCCGCGCGGGCCCGGGGCGGGCTCGGGGCGGCTCTCGGGGCGGGCTCCCGGGGCGGGCTCCCGGGGCGGGCTCCCGGGGCGGGCTCCCGGGGCGGGCTCCCGGGGCGGGCTCCCGGGGCGGGCTCCCGGGGCGGGCTCCCGGGGCGGGCTCCCGGGCGCCACTGGAGGGCGCGCTCGGCTCGGGCTGCAGACTGCAGCAGCGCACGGCGCCCCGCGCGGCCGTTGCCGGTTCTCTGTGTTCTCGGTTCAGATGCCAGCCGAGAGAGTGGATTCTAGAGCGCGAAATGGGCTTCGGCAAAGTCTCCCGGGCCCTTTATGCGGGCTAAGGCCGGGGAGGCCTGGAAGGGGGCGGCTCGTGGCTGCTGCCCGGCCCTGCGGAGCGGCGCCGCCAGGCTGGCTGCGGGCCACAGGGCCCTCCGGGTGTAGGCAGGTGAGTGGCTGGAGTGCGGGGGCCGCCCGGCAGGGGCACCACGGCGTCCCCAGAGGACGAACGCCTACTTCCCTGGAGGCAGCCGGGCCAGGTGACCCTGTCAGTCCTACATTGGGATTTTCAACCAAGTCCCCAAGGCAAGGGGCTGAGGGAGGGCATCAGAATGAGCCTGGAAGACTTCTGATGGCCGAGCAGAATGAAGCCGGGGCACTGGGCTTCCCCGCCTGCCCGCACTCTGCCCTGGGAGGGCCTGCTAGACTAGTGGCTCGCAGCCTCTCTGCGCTGCAGAGCTCCCCAACAATGGGTAAAAACTACAGTCCTACCCCCTCAAATGCACAAAACCACAACACTACATATAAAGTTTCAAGGGGTACAAGGACTCCTTAAATTTCACCGATGGATCATCTAAGCCAGGGGTCCTCAAACTTTTTAAACAGGGGGCCAGTTCACTGTCCCTCAGACTGTTGGAGGGCCGGGCTATAGTTTAAAAACAACTATGAACAAATTCCTATGCACACTGCACATATCTTATTTCCAAGTAAAAAAACAAACGGGCAAAAACACCGCATGTGGCCCTCGGGCTGTAGTTTGAGGATGCCTGATCTAAGGATACCCAGGCTCTAGGTTAAAACCCCAGGATTGGGTGTTTGAGGCCTGGCCTGGCTCCAATTCTACCATGAGGAACACCTGTGACCTGGTGGTGGTTTTTAATGGACAGCAGAATATTCTGGGATTTATTGTATTTATTCCAGATGATTAAAATATTGTCAGAGAAAGCCATGAGGCTGACTGAAATCTAACTTCTCTCATTGACATGGGCTTTATTTTTATTCATTTAAAAAACACTTACACATACTATGCAACAAGAGCTGTTCCGAGCACTTTACAAATGTTAACTCACGCAGTTGTTTTGCAAGGCAAGTCCTTTTCTCTCTGTTGCCGCAGTGGGGAAGCCAGACTTTTCCAGCTGTTTGGCTTTTAGTGGCAACTAGTGTTGCCAAATCACAGTCCAAATCACAGTGTCCAAATCACAGTCCACTACTGGCTGAATTGAGTGCAATCTTTCAGCGTTAGTTCCCTAATCCCCCAAATGGAGATATCTGCCTTTGCAGGCTTGTTGTGAGGATTGAAAATATTAAAAATGACATATGTAAAGCCCATAATACAGCGCTTACCCTGTGTACCTACCATGATGAGGAGTTACATACATGGCCATTAGAAAGGGGATGTTTTGACATTCATTCCATTCCGCACATGTAATTATGTGCGCACTGAATGCCAGGCACTGTATTGGGTGCTGGGCACATGAGGGTGGAGCCTACAGCCTTAGAAGTGAACTCTGACAATGCAATGAGCTCCTAGTCTTAGACAACTCTACACAGCAAAACAAAGGGAGAAAAGAATCAGGAGAAGGAAATGAGCTCACATGTGTACGGGTTCTCCAAACAGACACATAATCTCCTCCTGTGAGAACTATCAACACAGTGCCCAGGGACACCCTCTCCCTGCATGTCTGGAACGGTGAGCGGGCCCTTTCCCACTCTCCTGGGGAGAACCGGCACAGGAGCAGCACTGCCAAGCTTCCCCTTTGTTTCCTGCACCTAGTTCCAAGAGGCAAGCCACAACGGCTACACAGACTTAGAAATACGAGCACATAAATGCACTTTCTGCAACAAGAACCCTCAGGTTGGAGGTGAGAGGTGACTCTCGTAGTCCTTTGTGGAACTAAATGAAGTTTCCATGCAGGCAGCATCGGTTCTGCAATCAGAGCTAAAAGTAATCCCTGCTGCCTTGGGGAGCAGAGAGGAACGAGGGCTGTGTGTAGCTGGGATCACCAGAGTCTGACGTTTGCTTGTCCCAGATCTGAGATTTCTTGCATCCTCGGAAATGTCAACTCGGGAAACAGCAGGGTGTGGTAGCAGGAGCTCAGGCCAGGAGCAAGAAGCTGCCACTACACCTGGCAAGCCACAAAACCGCCCTCTGCAGGTACAATGGACAACACACACCGTGGACTAGCTGCCCTACTTAGGGGGACTGAGGGCATTGTCCACACATCTTGGAAGGGCTGCCGTGCAGGTAGACCGTGGTCAAGGAGTGGCTTTCCAGCTTCTTGGCAAGGGGCTCAAGCCTGACTTCAGGGAGAGAGTGGGTGCTCTTGGATCAAGTGCCCATAAGAATCCCTCCCACCCTGAAGTCCTCAATTCTGGGAACTGGCCACAAGTCTGAGAATGTCCTTTGTGCTGTGCTGTAAGGACAGGGGTACCTGGAGAAGGTCAGCTTCCTAGCCAAGTGGGACCCAATTAGCTACAGCTTTCAGGTCCATCCCCCTTCTCCCCGTCCAGCTCTCTCTGGGTTTGCTGTGGTTTGGCAAACCCTGGGTTGGCCATGCTCCCCCTCCTTCTATTCGGCCACAGTCCAAATCCCAGGTGCCTCCCGCAGATGACTGGGGGCCCCCTCCATACCAGATGCCATAATTTCCACTCACTTTCCTTGGAGGCCTTGGCCTTGGGTTTTAACTTTCCTCCCCTGCTCCAGGCAATGCTGGCCGCACCCCACCCCACAGATAACACGGTGTTCTCTGTTTTTAACACAGACCCTGGGTGATCAGAGGCACTCTGCCGCCACCTAGTGGTCGCCTGCACCCTGTGAGTAGGTGTGGATGGGTGGCTATTTCGCTGGGAAATAATACATCTGTGAATTTATTGCCTTCTTAATCAATGACAATTCTTTGAGGTTCCTGGGATACAGGGAGCATGGCTAGTCTGTGTGTAGCAGGAAAAATGTTTTGATCTGAATTAAACCTTTATTCTCTGGTTGGGGCATCAAGAACCCTTCTGGAAGCCTGAGCCTACTACTATAAATACAAAGGGGTTTGGGGGGTCACAGGGTCAGCTTGGAGTCCAGGGACAGCTGGTATGCTAGAGGAAGGAGTGGTGTTTATTATGAACAAATCTTACTGGCATGAAGAAAGTGGATTAATAAAGCTTTTTTTTTTCCTTTGGGGGAAAAATGATGCAAAAGACTTCACGAGATACAGAATTTCCAGACTCTGTACTTGTGTGGTCACGCAGGGATGAATCTGCCTTTTAACCCTGAAAGAACCCCAAAAGCCATTTCCTTCTTCTAACAAGATGCTAAAAATCTTACTAAGTGAAATCGGCATGTTCTGAGGAGAATCCGATTTCTTCCTTCTAGGATGACTGTGGAGCGGGCGTGAATTGGCAGGAAAGCTCAGAAGTGGGCCAGCCCGCCACAGACCACAGGCTTGACTTCCAAGCAAAAGAAGCCGTCTCCTCTCTGTGGCCTTTTCTCAACTACACAGAGATCGGGGGCCAGCTCCCAACTGGCCTCAAACAGAACTGGGCTTCCCCTTCTTTTCTAATCCGCATCTTAACACAGCCTCCACCCGAGTTCAGACTCAGGCCCGGGCACCCTCTGTCCAGGCACAGACCGTCCAGCCCTGCCCAGAGGGAGCACCTAGCCCAGGACTGGAGACGGCCTCCTAAAGAGAGGAGTGGAGCTCAGCGTCACTCCTGGGCGTGGTGACAGATGTGGGCAAAGGGCCCTGGGTGAGCTGAGGTGAGGCCCTGACCTGGGTGTGCTGGGGGCAGAAGACTTCCTGGAGATGCGGGCCCCAAGCCAGACAGTACGGAAAGAGAGAAGGGTATTTTGGGCTATGGCTTAATAGGTCCCTACTCCTGCCTTTTCTTTGTCTACAGCCATTGCTTGCTGGCATATCTAAAATTATTTCAGTCTTATTTAGAGATGTTCGCTATATTGAGTGTCTTATTTTTCTAACCTGACATCTCAAAAAATATCCCTGTGCCCCCATTTTTTCCTCTGAGTGTGAAGTTCCAGCAGAAATGTGCCATTGGTCTCATCTCCAAGTATTAACAACCCTTTGCCCACCCAAGACCCAAATTCTTCTAGGCTTCTCCTGTCTGGGAGTCCAGCCCTGACCTCTTAGATATAATTACCTTACTAAACACTGAATATTTTTTAACTTCCTACTTTATTTTTGTTGTTAACACAGATTATCCCATCTGCTCTCCCATGACCCCCTCTGCATCCTCTTTTCACCAGAAACATGGGCAGCACTGTCTCTCTCTCTGACCACTGTCTCATTTGTAAAACTCGGAGGGTGACCCTTGCCTTGCACTGCCTTCAAAACATATACTGTCACCATGGTCTCCTACAGGACTGCAGGCCTCACTAAGGTGGAGACTCTGGGCTTCTCTGATTTTTTTTGTCATTTGTGGCCTCTTGTCTTGCCCAGACCCTGAAAACCAACCAGGTCTTTAATGTACTGTAGTTGGTTAAGAGAAAACAGAACTTCCAGTATGAGCCACGAGTTATCTTCCTGCAAACTCAATGTCCCTCTTCCAAAGGTGGACAATTTTTCACTGGGAGCCAGTCCCGTCCCTCACTTTCCCACCATTGAGTGGGGTGATGTCCAGTGCCAAAGAATGAGAACAAGCAATAAGGGGCTCTAGTCACATTCAGACACAAAGTCCCAGCATTTTCCACCAGGACAATGAACACAGGTCAAATGGCATTGGAATGAAAGTATCAACTGACAAGGTTATTGAAGAAATGGTCTAAGAGGGCAGATCTTTCCCAAACCAAAAACGTCTAGAAAGGCTGAAGGAAACTAAGATCTAATTCTAGATGGATGGCTATGAATGGAGAGCCGGCTCTCTTAACAGCTATGGTGCACTGTGAGTGCTTCTCATATCCACGATGCTCCTGTCTCACTGGAGTAACAGCAACGGATTCTGGGAAATTATACAGTTCAAGGGGTGGGCCTGATTGGCGTACGCGCTTTCCCGTGTACCTTGCCATGTGACCCAATTCTAGCCAATGAGATATGAGGAGAGAGCTGCTGAGGGCTTCTGGGAAAGTTTTGTTGCTCTCAAAAGAGAATGATGGGCAGCGATTCCTACTCGCCAGACGAGAATGAGGAGGGATGTGGCCTGAGGACCCCAGGCAGTCTCTCACAAGCTGTGAGAGGACCCTAACAGCGTCAGGATGAAGCCAACACTTGATAGCAGGTGGAGAGATGGAAAGAATCTGGCCCTTGCTGACCCTGGCGAGTTTCTAGACCAAACTCAAAGCTACCCTAGCTCTGAACTCCATGTTATGTGGGCCGATGAGTTTGGGATGGGTTTTCTGTTTCGCACGGTCCAGAACAACTGGCTGATAGACCTACCTATCCCCTTTGTGAGAATGGTGTAGTTAGGAGACATTAAGGCCATAGAAATTCATAGGACTTGGAGAAGACAGAACATGAGGCACGAGGGGGAAGAAACGGAGCTGGTCCCTCAGGTTATCCATGTAGTAGGACAATGTGACCGGCTCAGCTGGGGCCCAGGCACGCTCAGCCACCCCGCTGCCCCCTTCTCCCCTCCCTGAGTGTCTGCTCACTCCATGGACACACATGGAGGTTTCCTGCTATCACTGTTGAAGGAGGAGGCACTTGGTTTGGAGGGTGCAGAGGAAGGGAGGGCAGGAAGAAGACAGCAGCCACGGCGTGCCAGTGCAGCCCTCGGAGGGACTGGAGACCTGCGGCAGAGTGGCGGAGGCCAGAAGCAGCACATGGACAGATGGCACACAGTCGGGGGCGGGGCGGGGCGGGGGCTTCTCTCCCACACCCCCATGGCCGCACACGTGCACGTGGTGCTAGCTGCTCCAGGACGGGCACCGCCGGCGGTGGCAGCTCGTGGGCGCTAGACGTGGACAAGAGGGAACCCAGTCCAGGGCCGGGGAACACAGAGCCCAGTGGCGGCTCTGACGCGCAGGCTTCATGTAGCCCTGGGTGTCTCGGAAACCGTGGCTCCTGTCGCGGCAGGAAGGAGCCTTAGGTGGCTGCAAAGGAGCTGAAGTGCCCGTGTGGCTCCTGCTGGGAGGATGGTTTGGTGAGGCCAGGCTGGTGCCACCGGCTGGGGCCACTGAAAGCACATGTTGCGAGAGGACAGCTCAGTTTGGGGCATGCTGGGTTTGAGACGGCCGGGTGGGCAGGTCACGGTTCCTCAGGCTGGATTTGAGTGCTGTCACTGAAAAGGCTATTTTTAGCAATGACTTGGGTGGAGACAAGAACATTTCTCCTCTCAAATATGCAGCCAACTCAGAGGCAGCAGAATAGATAATTCCAGACACTCGTCAGGATTCTGAAGTGTGTCTGGGATTCCTGTGAAGAGGTCGAGGAAGTAGTTGGATACGAGTCGGGACTTTGAGAGACAGATCGGCTAGAGACGTGACTTCGAATGTTACCCATCGAAGGACATTAATTTCAGTTATGGGAATGGAGGAAACTACCCAGTGTGCTGTATTAGTAGCGAGAAAGAAAATGAAGAACCCCAACATTCAAAGAACAAGCGGAGGAGCAACACCTTTCACAAGGCCTTGAAGGAACAGCCCGAGGAGAGCGTGGCGTCATGGCAGGCACAGGGGCTGGAGAAGGAGGCAGCGTTTCCAGTGCTGGCAGGGGCGGTGCCAGCATGCGAGCGACAAGGCAGTCACCGATGCCCTTGAGGAGAGCCGTTTCCGGGTGTGGATGAGGCGGGAGCTAGACTGCAGTGGGTTGGGAAATGAGTGGGAGGGGCAGAGGGCACACAACAGGTGTGGGTGAGGCTTTCAAGAAGTTTGTCTATAGGCCGGGCGTGGTGCCTCACACCTGTGATCCTAGACCTCTGGGAGGCTGAGGTGGGAGGATCGTTTGAGGTTAGGAGTTCAAGCCCAGCCTGAACAAGAGCAAGATCCTGTCTCTACTACAAATAGAAGAAATTAATTGGCCAACTAAAAATATATATAGAAAAAATTAGCCGGGCATGGTGGCACATGCCTGTAGTCCCAGCTACTTGGGAGGCTGAGGCAGGAGGATTGCTAGAGCCCAGGAGTTTGAGGTTGCTGTGAGCTGGGCTGATGCCACGGCACTCTAGCCCGGGCAACAGAGACTGAAAAAAAAAAAAAAAAAGAAGTCTGACTGCAAAGTCAAAGGGAGAGAGATGGTAGGCGCCAGCGACACAGGGGTGCGACAAGGTGAGGCCGTGACTGTGGAGTCCTGAGAGGGCGGGAGGAGCCAGGGCCCGGGTGGGCAGGCCCCGGGAGGGAGGGGCGTGGCGCAGTGCTGCCAGGACTGCTCCCACTTTCTGAGGGAAGGAGAAGAGGATGTCATCTGCTGAGGGCAAGAGGGATTTGGGGAAAATGGGCCCAGAACTGGCCACCCTGGGACTAGCCAGGACCACAGAGGACGCAGTCAGAAAAACTGAAACTCAAGTTGCGGCTGGAGGCGGTGTCTGACTTTCCTCCCCGAGCCCTCAGCAGCTGAGCGCAGAGGCAGACGGGCGCTGCGGTCAGGCTCCGTGGGCAGGGTGTCCGGAGGACAAGGGCTCCTGGGCCAGGGGAGGGCCCGGCCAAGCTTGGGCGCTTCCACCTGCACCTGCAGGCTTCCTGCAGCTTGACGTGCTGCTCCCGCCTCCTGCCCTCATGGGGCTTCCGTGGACAAAAGGGGAGACAGAAATGGATTTAAAAGCATACCAAGCCGCCTTATACCTGTAAGGCTGGCTGCTACCAACAACATGGAAAATAACAAGTGTTGGTGAAAATGTGCAGAAATTAGAACTCTCATGCACAGTTGGAGGGAAAACAAAACGGTGTCGTCTCTGTGTAAAACAGTATCGCAGCTCCTCAAAAAGTTATAATAGAAATAGAATTGCCATATGATCTAGCAGATCCACTTCTGGTATATACCCAAAGCATCGAATGCAGGGTCTTAAAGAGATATTTGTACGTCTGTGTTCATAGAAGCATTATTCACAATAGCTAAAATGTGGAAGCAAATGTATCCATTGACAGACGAATGGATGAGCAAAATGTGATATTGTCGTACAACGGAATGTCATTCAGCCTTAAAAAGGAAAGCAATTCTGACATACGCTACAACATGGGTGAACCTTGAGGATATTTTGCCAAATGAAATAAGCCAGTCATAAAAGGACAAACATTATATGATTTCATTTATATGAGGTACCCAGGGTAGTCAAATTCAGAAAGACACAAAGTGGAATGGCAGTTGCCAGGGGCTGGAAGGAGGGGGCAATGGGGAGTTATTGTTATAAAGTTTCTATTTTGCAAGATGAAGAGTTCCGGAGATGATGGTAGTGACAGTCACACAATAACGTGAATGTACTTCATGCCACTGATGTGCACACTTAAAAATGGTTAAGATGATAAATTTTGTTACTATATTAGCATACTTAAAAAAACTGTTTTTAAAAAAGCCTATTGAGAAGTGAAAGGCATTCACAGGGTGGCCAGCAGTGACATCACATGTGCAATGCATGCAATCTACAGTCACGGTCCTGACATTGTAAAGGGACTGGTGACAAGGGGAAGCCAGTGGCGCTAGCTGGAATGAAGAGCAAGGAGAGGGAGCTCTGCTCCCGCCCCTCCCACTGTCAGGGCCTGGGGTTCTGTGAGGGTTTAGGGCGGATGCCTTCCCAGTCTCGTCCAGCTCCGACACTCACAGATTCTGGGAGCGGGAAAGCGGTGAGCCGTCACCGAGCTCAGGAGGGGCTGGTGGGGGCCGCTGGCCCCGAGGTCTCTTCCTTTCCTACAGGAAAGATTCATCTCTGTGAATGACACTGCCCTGAGTAGGAAGAGGTGTTTTTGGCAAGGCTTAAACCACGCTCAGAGCTGCAGAGAGGCCTTCTCCTGCGGGACGCGGCCTCCGAGAGGGCCGGGTGGAGGCGCGGGCGGCCCCAGCGCGAGCCAGGGGGCCTTGCGCAGAGAGCCCCTCCGCCCTCGCAGCGGGCTGTTTGGCCCCGGTTCCCTGGCGCGGCCTGGCGCCTGCTCCCCTTCCTCCAGGAAGCCTCAGCTGCCAAGGGCCGGCCCTGGGCTCCGCAGCAAGGCAAGGCCCTTCGCCGCCGCTCCCGTGCGCCCAGCAGCGCGGTCCGAGCACCCCGGGGACTCCCCAAGCCGAAGCCGCTGCTCCGCACTCCGCACTCCGGCCGGCGCATCTGCATCTGAAGGAGCCTCTGAGGGTCCGATTCAGAGGCAGATTCAGAGGCAGAGCGAGGCCTCAGCGAGCTTTCTCCCGGGGCTCCCGCTGGGCCGCAGGGAGAGGAGCGCGCTCTCCACGGTACCTGAGTGGGTGCCCTGCAGTGTGTGCGCCTGGAGGGTGCCCCACAGCATGATCCACCCGTGGTGCCAGGACCCGCAGGGGCAGATGTGGACATCGCTCCAAACCAGAATCCCTGGAGGCTTTCCTGCTTTTCTCCATGCTGTGTGACCGTAAATCTGAAAAAGGCCAGGAAAGGAGTCCTTGGGCATAGCCAGGACCTGTTAGGAAGCTGCACTACTGCTTTTGACCACCAGGGAGCAGTGGCACAGTGACTTACTGGGTGCTCAGAAAAGGACCCCCTAGCTACATGATTCACAGAGCCCAGCGAGAAAATGTGTCTTAAGAACTTCCAGACACAGAGGGAGCCTCGAACCAAGCGTTGGGCCCTTCTAGGCACCAGGCCCTGCGCTACTGCACAGGTCACGTGCATGGCGCTGCTGTGGCTCCGGGAACTCAGGATGTAGCTCGGCCTTCAAGCAGCTTCTCCTCCTCAACAGAGCTCAGGACAGTGCTGCACGGCAGGTGTCCCTTTGCTTTTACCTGCTCGCCTGTCCTTTTCCCCAGTGTCCTGCTGCCTCTATGCACAGAACTTGGAAAATGGCATTTTCAGAGAAAGCCACTGGGATGTAGTTTTTGCAAGAGAATGTGTTTGGTTTCACATTTGTTAGGCAATTTATCTTGGGAATTGGGGAGTCCCTTCAAGAAACAAGCACATCTAAAGCAAGTATCTCATGGTCAAAAAAAAAAAAGCGCAAAGAATCTAAGCTCTGCAAATTTAGCTTTAGTTAAGGCTCCTCATTTGCTTCTAAAATACCCGGCAACCCTTTATTTTTTATTTTGTTTTATTTTTAGAGATGGGGTCTTGCTCTGTCACCAGGCTGGGGTGCAGCGGAGTGATCATAGCTCACTGCAGCCCCCAGCTCCTGCACTCCAGCAATCCTCATGCCTCAGCCTCCCAAAGTGCTGGGATTACAGGCACAGTGCGCCTAGGCCTCCATTTTTATATTCAAAGCAGCCAGCATGTTCCAAAATGTTTACAGGTACTTGGAAAAGGAAAGTAGCTCAGAACTGGCTCCTAAGGTCCTGTCCAATGTTTATAATTCTGTGTCTAAGAGCACAAGGTGGGGCTGGGGAAAGCCCTGGTGGGAGTCTGAAGTCTGACCTGCTATGTGACCCTAGGACCTGTTCTTGCCCCTCTCTGGCCTACAGCTGCCCCTGCCATAAAACCAGGACATGAAACTGGTCCGTCCCCCTGGCCCCACCCAGCTCTAACACTCTACCATTCATCTTGAGAAAGTCTGTTTAGAAGCCAACCAGGCTAAGGTGAAGTGAATTGGGAAACAAAACTGTCCACTCTGATTGACAAGCTAAATAGAAGGAAATAATTCTTTTGAATTAGGGGCTCACATATTTCACATATCCTCACTGCAAAAGGAGGGCACTCATGTCTGCAGAGCTCCTAGCTGAATCCTGCTCAACCCCCTTGCACCCTAAGCATGTCACTGCACGTGGAGTGTGCCCTCCCCGTCTCTCCCTGCCGGGAGTCGGCCTATAACGGGAAAGTGAGGTCCCAGTGTGTCCCTCATGTCTTTGTGACCATGGGCAAGTCCCGAATCCCAGCGGCTCTTGTTTCCCAAACACACAGAGGGGGCTGGATGGGCCACTAAGCAGCACTTCCGTCCTAAAAAGCCACTTTCAGGATTCTCTGAGTGCTCAGCAACTGTCACATAAGAGGCTATTTAGCAGTGACAGGCATTTTTTGTGCCCAAGGCCTCATTCTGAGGCAGTAATGTCTGGAGAGAAAAAGGGCTGAAACGCCCGATGTGAGCTCCTAGCCTCCCGCTGCTCAGCGCCCTGCTCGCCGCGCTGCGGGACGGGGAGCCACGCTCCAGACTCCCGCGGCTCGGCTTGGGCGCAGCACCTACCCTTCTCTCTGGTCATCTTCGTCCAGGTTTGCCAGCAGCTGCGAGCCCGCTGTGGAGAGGTCGGCGGCGGCCAGGGGCAAGTCCCGGTAGGCAAAGGGCAGCAGGTGCCCGGGAGCAATGCTCTTGGTCTCCTCGTCGACTTGCTGGGAGAGGATCTCGACTTCGGAAACCCCTCCTCCCATGGCAGTCCTGGGTGGGAGGGGACGACAGGGAAGTCACCTGAGACCAAACAAGCCCTTGCTGCTCAGGAAAGAGCCTTGCCGCGCTGCTGGGGAACCGGGAGCCAGCGTTGCTGCTCTTCGTGCGGCGCCCAGCTGGGACTGAGGCCCTAGCCAGCCTGTCTCCGCCACTGGTTGGGAGAAGTGGAAGAATGGGAAGAGAGATCGCTCAGGTCTAAAAATACGAGCTTTTGGGGCAGGGTCCTTCATTAAGGGGAAGAAAAGACTAACTCTGCCAACCAGCAAAACCCTGGCTTAGACTTTTAGGATCTGAGTCACTAAACTTTATATTGAGCAATACATTCTTTTAAATTGTCTTCTGGGTTTCTTTGAAAGTGTGCTTTGAGAGAGGTCTTGTCCACAACTGGAAGCACCTTGGAGCCGGCCTGCAGAGACCTGGTGGGCTTGGGGGCAGCAAGATGGGCGGGAGCGCAGCTGCCCCTGGGTGTCACTCCCTTCGTCTCTGAATTTGTCCTCCCGTATCTGCCTTTTTAAAGTCGGGCGTAGGAAATGGGGCTCACTTGATGGAGAGTCTGAGGAGTTGCGGTCTCTCCTACCCACTGTCGGGCTCACCTTGGGCACCGCACGTGACCCCCCACCCCTCCACGGGCATCTGGCGATTTGTGGAGGCATTTTTGGTTGCTACAATGACCACAGGAGGTCACTATTGACATTTAAGTGTGGGCAGGGACACTGTACATCCTGCAATGTGTCTAACAACTGAGACCTGAGCTGTCCTGCCCAAATGCCAGCAGCAACCCTGTGGGGAGCTGCTGGACTAGGTGGTTGTGCTTTAATTCCCTGGGGTGCCGTCTTTGACCCTTCGATGCGTCCTTGGCCCTATCTCATCCTGTAGCATCTGAAGGGCTGGGGCTTTGCCTCTAGCCAATCAGTGAGGGTTAG
Organism: Mirza zaza; assembly: GCA_008750895.1. Lineage (NCBI taxonomy): Eukaryota > Metazoa > Chordata > Mammalia > Primates > Cheirogaleidae > Mirza > Mirza zaza. Next base: position 5,578 of record VSMD01057033.1, on the reverse strand, counting down.
CAAGGAGCACGGTATGAACGGAGAGCAGTAAGATGAGTCATCTGAGGGAGTGGCGAGCGCCAGGCCCAGGGCAGTGCGGGACTGGCTCTATGCTGAGGTGGCAGCCCGGCCTGCTCTGAACTCTTCTTGGGCTCTGGTGCCAGCTTGAATGCCAGCTTCTGTGGGGCTCCTCCTGGGCCTCAGTTTCTCCAATTAGAACATGAGGAGGTGAAATAAGGCTTCCTAAGGGCCGTCCTTCCTCACCGTACGAGCCGAGAGGGATAAGAGAGAGATGGAGCAAAGTCGAAGCAGCTCTGTGGTTACAAGTCCCTGTGCTTGCGTGGGGAGATCTCGATTCTAAACTTTTCCAACAACCATTGAAATCTAACCGTAATACACAGTGGCAGTTATCCAGAAGTTCAGAGCTGAATACTTTTGCTTAGGTCATCTGATAGGTGAGGGAAAAGTGAGATTTTTATTTTAATGGCATGGATTAACTGCCTAGACTACCTGAATTCACCAGATAAAATGCCCTGATTCTCTTTTGTATGCCTTATTTGAACCTTTGTTTTTTGCAACTTGTCAAGCATAGATAATAGTACTCATCATTAAGTGACATTTACAAAATGACTCAACTCATAGGATGCAAGGCTTCTGTGTCTCTCAACAACTGATATAGAAGTGTGGGTGTTCATGGGGGGAAGCCCAGCTCCCCAGATGTTTCCCGAAAAGTAGATGCTGGGTTGAATTTGTTCTCTTTTCTTCTGGACTACTCAAGGAAATTATGGATTGCTGAATTGAACAAATTGACCTTTCTGATTAGTACGTTGTTTATGGAGGGTAAGTTTCCGAAGCTAACAGGATATAGCTCTGAGAAGCAAGGAACAAGCTACTTCTGCCTTCCAAATTTTCCTGACCTCCGTGTCCCTCCTGCAGTGGTCGTAGTGGCATAGCACCGTCTCCCACCATGTGGCCATCTCAGCATAGAGACAAGGCCGCCTTTGGTGGGAGTGAAGGTCCCAGACCCTTGTATTGAAACTACATCCTGGTCTTGGACATGAAGAACAGCATGGTGGACAAAACATATTAATGGCTTCATTCTTTGCCTCTCCTTGAGCCCACGCCCTTTGCCTGGTGACTTTGCAGCTCCTCCCCTCAAAAGGAAGAGCCTACTTCCCCAACCTTGATGCCTCCTTCAGTCATGTGGCTCGTTTTGGCCACTGGGACACTAGCAGACATGGCACCAGCAGAGGCACGAGAAGGGCTCTGCGCCTCTATGCCTGTGCCCACATGCCTCCAGCATCGCGTTCGGAGGGCCGGGACGGCCCTGGAGGATGAGGGGCAGTGCAGCAGGGCCCAGTCTCATCTAAACCAGCTGACAGCCACCAAGACCCACATTTAAAATGATCACAGCCAAGATCAGCCCGACTATCTAGCTGACTTGCCAGACATGTGAGCAACAAACACTTGTTGTTGTGTTCTGCTGAGGCTCTGAGGTGGGTGTCACACAGCATTGCTGTGGCAATAGATAATGGGTTCACACTCGAGATGACAGAGCAGCCAGGCCCATAGCTAAAGAGGCGGGGACAGTGCGCTATTAATATAATAGAAGGAGTGCTATTGTCATCTTAGTGCTTTTACCAACCAGTTGCAAAACACAAAATAAGTGACTACTTTGCAGGTGCTTGGTAAAATTAAGTGCTTGGTTCATATGGTATCTTAGGTTTGGGGAACTATTATAAAATATATTATAAAAGCTATTCTCCCTTAAGAGTTCTGCCCCTGGTTTCATAGAGCCTGCTTTTAGAAACCCTCTTATGATTGCTAAATTTCCTTGCAATTCCCATTTTGTTACTTTATCTTAAGCACTTCCTAATCATACCTTGAGGCTTACTTTTGAAAGGTTTCCCCATTTTTCTGTGGTATCCTGCTAAAGAAAATGCATGTAGTGGTTGCCTAAATTACAAGATCCTCATCTTATGGGAGATTTAGAGCAACAGTTCTGGATGCAGAGAGAAAACCCTAACATTACTTACTGTGGATTGGTCATGTTGAAGGATGCAGCCAGAGACATGGGTTTCCGAGTGTCTAGTGGGGCTCAGCTGTGCTGAAGTTGGCTGTCAGCATTTCCAAGCATGGGTTCTACAAGACACATACAAACAGTGCCCTGAAAACAAAAGTAGGAACTTATTGCCTTCAGATGCCAAACCAAAGTCCTCCTATGCTCATCTAAAAATGGGAGTCCTTGGAACTTTCTTCCATCTAGCACTTTCTTGAGAGTCACGTTACACAGATTCTTACAATTACCCTATGCAGAGGTAACAATAGGCATAATTTCTGTCTTTCTGAGATAATTAAACAGAGTCAGAGTGACAAAAGTGACCTTTCTGTGTCACATGTAGATGGCAGAAGAGCCAGGTTAGCCCTCAAGTTTTCTGACTTCTTGTCTACAGCAATTCCCACTAAATTGCCGTGATGACACAAAACAGCATCACTTTACACCTCAGCCTTAAGAACCCCAAAACCCTCAAGTGTTTTCCACATATTCTCCCTCTCACTTTCCTTTCCTTTCGGGTAGTGCTGTCTCTCTATTCTTCCAGGCTTTTCTCTTTTCCTTTGCCCAGCTGGTTCCTTAATGAGAAAGGAAGACCAGTGGAGCTAGGAGGACAGACACTGGAGCAGACTGCCCAGGGTTAGAACCTTGCCTCATTTACTAGCTGTGTGACCTGGAGGAAGTTACTTACCTCCTCTGTCCTCAGTTTCCCCATCTGTAAAATGAGGATAATAATAGAACTAACTAGATGAAGTAATTCATGTAAGATGCTTAGAACAGTGCCTGGCACATAGTAAGTACTATATAAATGTTGGCTTTCATTATCATTCTTACTTTTTTATAAATTAAAATTTCACAGTCTGCTGAATCTTTTTTTTTAACTTATAGGACCAACAGTAATATATTTTGGAAACTATAGTTATTATAATATAAAGTTATAAATTGTAAACTTCTCAATGTCAATTCATTTAAATGTTTTGTAACAATATTCAGTGATTACAATGTCTTCGATTCAAATACATAAGCAAATGCACAAGCAATAATGTAAGTAGTACATATTAAACACCATTACTGCCTAAACTTGATAAATAAGTAAATAGCTTTGTAATTAAAAATATATTTTCAGGCAAAGTTAAATATGTTGACACTAGCAGTAATATATTCTTGCGTGCGTGGACCACAAAGGTCTTGGCTAAAGTGTGTATTTTTAAGGTACAAAGCATAAAAACGGCTTTTGAGAATGACACTGAACATTTCAGACAGCTTTAAGACAACAAATCAATTCACTCCCAAGTACTGGGTTCAATTCAAGCAATATTCCTGTAAAATCACAACATTTCATGAATTAAATTATTACCTAAAGATTGTAAAAAGCCACTCTGGATACAGCACACAGGGATTCAAAGACAGATTAACTTCTGTATAAGTACAGTACAGTCACTAATTTTTTACTAGATTTTTTTTTTCCTCCCTGAGTCCACACCCACCAATTCTGTTGATTTTGTAATATATACAAAATCAATATTTACCTTTCATAGCACACTCAAATTGTATGATTTTCTCCATACTTATTGCACTTTGGCTTCCAACAGCCCACTGGACATAACATGACCATGACTGCTTATACAACTACTTGTATGCCTCAGGGCATCTGCTCCAAGATAGGCCATTAAAAGTTCAGTGCGGCACATGAGTAACCGCATGAGGTCTTCAGCCAAAGTCTCTATGCTTGAATAGTGAACCTTCTCAAAGTCAAAAATGTCTTTGAGAAAGAAAAGAACTTGATTCTTAAAGAAGCAACATAAACCATAGAGAGAATTTCTAGGACCCAGAAAGCCCCAGGCTAGAACTAGGCTGATGTGTTCACAAATGGCATAAAAATGGGCAAAAAATTCATCTGGGATCTTCACCTGTTGCCTTTTCTGTTTCAGCACTGACCAACAACTTGAAGCTACAGCTGTTTCTTTGAAGGAAGAGTTTAGCCAGCGATTATTTACTACATTCTGTATGGATATGGGTGGCTTTTCTAAATCTTCAAAGGAATCCATTAATATAAAGTCCAGAACAACATCATAAAAGTTTAGGTTTTTCACCCCTCTAGCAGCAAGTTCCATTTTAGTACTATCCCAGTGATCGGTCTGCTCTAAAAAAATAGATCATTTCATCAAAAACATCTTCAAACTTCTTTGGATTCTTTCGTGCTTTCACAATTAAAGCTGATAAAATTTTCCTTCCACTCTCAGCAAGGAATATCCTGTTGGCTGTTTCTGAAAGAATTACCAGAAAAGCCTGTCGAATACAGTGAAGTTTGGCAAGAAAATCACTGTCTCCTAGGCACTCCAATATTTCAGTTCTCAGTACTCTTGAGTAAATTTTTCCTTCTTCCACTAAATGCATGGCTTCTTCATAAAAAGGACAGTGACAAAGAGATTCCAGGCTGTAGGTTGGCTGTACTTCTCTGTGCTCTGCAAGCTCTGCCGCTGAAGCAAAGGAATCTGTTGACCTGACGCTTAACGTGTCTCGCAGGCCAAAGTCATCTACGTTCCCCTCATGGTAATATCTGTATCTTTATCAATATCATTTGCAAGGGAATGAGGATCAAGAGTCCCAAGGGTAGCTTCAAACTCCTCTTGGAGATGGTACGCTCTTTGCAGCAGAGCTTCAAGTTTATGAATAAATTCAGAACTAATAATGTCATCTACACTTTCTTCAGCAATGGCATCTCCTGCACCCAGTTTGACTGAACTGCAGGCTTCATCTTCAGCCTGTCTACTGCGGAAGGTTAGAGCTTGTTCCCATCCAGGCAATGCCTCTTCTAACAATTCCATACCCATTAAGTATAAGTTCTCAGGAGTGGTCACAGGAATATTAACAAGTTTAATATCATCTTCATCAGCTTTGTCCCAGGAATTAGAATTGTCACAAGCACAGCTATGACAAGAATTGACACTCTGGACGGAGGCCAAACTCTGTGCAGAACCTGAGTATTTACTGAAAAGTCCTCCATTAGCAGAGTTACAAGACTGAGATCCTTTGTCTTTGTTGGAACTTAAAGATAATGTCAAATTCTGTCTACTACTGGAACAACTTGAACCTTTATCTGAACTGCTCTTTTAGTGTATTCAAGGGTGAGGTGCTCTGGTTCCCACGGCAATCGTTTTCCTTTCTTTCTTTTTTCCACGTTTTCTTTTAAAGTGATGGGCCAGAAAAATTACAGATACAGCACTCACGGCTGTCACCACAAACAACTTTTCAGCTACTCGCGAAAATCTGATCGCGAGTCAGCGCTCCCCGCGCGGGCCTCCCTGGGCGGGGCCTCCCGCTCCGCGTCCGAGCACCGACCAGGCCGCCTGCCCGGCCCTGCGAGCACACGGGGCGCGGGGCGCGGGGCGCGGGGCGCGAGCACGCGGGGCGCGAGCACGCGGGGCGCGGGGCGCGAGCACGCGGGGCGCAGGGCGCGCGAGCACACGGGGCGCAGGGCGCGAGGCAGCAGACCCGGCGGCGCAGGGGCTCACGCTAGGCCGCGCTGGAGCCTACGCCCGCCCC